>CAWUFW010017058.1:0-280559 GCA_963921515.1 Calotriton arnoldi
CGTAGGGAATTCTTGATTGGACCAAGAAAACCGCGTCAAAAACGTTTCATATATGCCGGCATTTATGCTGCCTATAATGAAGCATGGAAAGTGTCACTGAAGGCACGGAAGGTAACTACCTTCAATTATGCCGATGATCTACAGTTAACTTTCACAATAGATAACTCCCCAATTCAATCCTGGAATTCCAGGCCACTATGCTCCACATTCGCCATTGGATGGACCAGAATCATTTAAAACTTAATCCAGATAAGACTGAATTAGTTCTGACGGGGAGTAGTAAGATCTTCTGGGGCCCACACTATTGGCCGGCGGAACTTGGATGTCCGCCCGAACCTCTACCTCCGTCAAGAGTCTAGGTGTTATCATAAACAACGACCTGTCGTTGAGATCCCAAGTTGGTGCTGTGGTCTCAACCTGTTTCTTTCAATTACGTAAAATCAGAAAGATCAGTCGCTTGCTCACTCATGCAGCGTTGATACAGGTTGTAATAGCCATGGTTTTATCACACTTAGACTACGCTAACTCAATCTATCTAGGTATGCCACTTTTTTTAATCAAGCGGCTTCAGATGGTCCAGAACCAAGCAGCGAGACTGATCCATCAGCAACCAAGATGGCAATCAGCCAGACCCCTTTTAAAAAAACTACACTGGCTCCCTATTTCTCAACGTACGGCCTTTAAAACGGGATGTTTAATCTTTAAGTCTCTCCACAGTCAGAGCCCCAAATTTATTAACTGTCTTTTATCAAGGCATACTCCCTCTCGTAACTTGCGCACAGCCCACCTTCAGCTACTGACCATCCCCGCCTTCAAGTTAAAACGTCAGGGTGGCTGTAGGTTTGCATCCCTGGCCCCAAGACTGTGGAATTCTTTTCCACTGGAGGTTCGGTCATGTACTGATCTTTTGAGATTCAGAAAAATGCTTAAGACATGGCTGTTCGGGCAGGCTTATGAATAACTATCCCCATCGGTCCCGGCATATTCTAGAGTAGCGCCATGAAACCTTTTGGTGTACGTGCGCTGTATACATTTTTTATAACATAACATAACAGATGGAGGCCGCAAAACGAATACGTGAACTTGATCGTATTAATTTAGAGAAAACACTCACTGTGTTCGACAATGGGTTAACAACTTTGTCCTTCAGAATATATTCATTGGACAGCGTTGTATCCTCTGCTATCGACATACTAGAACAAGATTTGGCGATGTTACAGCAAGGCCAATCTCAATTACATTCTATTGTGTTATTAAGCTGGACGCTGCAATCTTTGCGTGCGGGCTATGTGCCTTGGCGTTTCATCAACACGTCAGCTATGTTTGCAGAATACAATCTAACTGATAAACAGATCGAACTGGCACAAAGAGGAGCAAAGTATACAGTGCTAAGCATTGAAAAACTGGAAAAGTTACCATTAACAGTGGCAGAAAAACCAGCTACAGAATGGCTCATTCATGGCAAAATCACATTACCTGTGACTACTTTTCAGTTTCAGTATTGCCTCAAACAAATGCAAGCAGGCAAATATGAAAGGTTGGGTAAGGAATACATTAAGACATCTTGGGATTTACCGTATACATATAGATGTTGGAGTGGGGATCGTGAAGTGTTTTTGAGCGGTACACACTGTAAAAGTGCACTGAGCGGTTCACTTATATGTCAGGACATTTCTTTACACGGGGCTTGCAATGGTTCTGTGGCAAATTTGTCTTACCATCAGCAGGGTACACCAGCTGCTGTGATTAATCCAATGTTTGGACAACTTTCGAATGGGAGTTACCTCATGTTGAATGATCAGAGTTGCTGCGGCATGTTGCCAGGCATCCCATATCTAGTAACGGTCAACTCCAGGGCCACTTGCTGTATGCAAGTATTGTTTGCCCCAATAGACACAGTCAGGGAGTCGCCTTTGTGGCCTTCGCTGAACGTCTCTTTTATAAGATTTGATACTTTGAGCAGAATGAAAGCCATGCTTTACAGCAAACAGTGCCTTTGACCTCGGCCAAAGAAACCTATGATCTACAAGTAGCAAGGACTTCAGCTGAGATACAGACTTTAATACGTACAAATTGCCCTATACATTTCGTGGAAATGATAGGACGTATCTTTAACATGTCTGATACAAGCGGAATTGTACATGTATTTAAGAGCATCTGTTCCGGTCTCTTAGCACCTTTCCAGGCAATACTCTGAATCATCCCGAACTTTGCACATTCGGTGTTTGGTGGCATACCATTAATTCTAGCACTTGTTGCCGGAATTCTATTTCTCTTCCTGCTATTACGCTATGGCCAGCCTATTCGCAGACATCACTCCGAGCGAAGTGGAGAAAGCTCTCTTTGAACGAAAGTGCAGTGAGCGAATAGTACAGCTTTTGGGCATGACTCGTCTACGGGAACTTAATACCACGTGGTTCCTGTCATTCAGACCAATCGGGCAAGATTGCATCTTACCTGTTCTACGATGCCTGCTTTGCGGTGAAGAATGCGTGTTGGACACCTGTCTAACATTTCCATCAGCTACGCCAACGGATATCGATGCTCTGCTGGACCCGATAACGGCCCATGCTCTGTGTTGTCCCCAGAGGCTACCAATCCTGATGACAGCATTCATTGAGATCTCACAGACGCTTCCGGCTGCTGCTGAGGTACGAGAAAGGTCTACAGGCACACAGGTAACAACGGACGTGAACATTGCTGCGGCATCCTATGCTGAAAGCGATGCTTCACATCTCTGTGCAATTAATCTACTACACGAGGTGTTCCGAATGTCACCAACTACGGTGGACGATATTTTGTCTATATAAATAGATGATCTCATGTTCACACCAGACGCGTACACTGACTCTGATTCAGCCCACAGTGTTCCAGAGATGCAGGAGCAATTTGGCCTTCATATTTAAAAAACTTGGAACTCTTCCCAAATTGAACTTTTTTCTGTTTTTTCAAACTGAATGGCAATTCAATCTGCTTGAAGTAGAACTAGTCTTATAGTACGGACTTCACGGTACTTCCTCAGACACTTTGTCATCTTATTTGTCTAAAACAGTTCTTTAATTTTCATGACATGAAATGACTTTGATTTTTGAACAACTTATCGATCATTTTCTGTCACATGTAAATATTACTGCTTATTTCATTCAAACTGCATTTTATTTCCAAATATATGCCTGAACTGAGAAAAGCAATGCTTAAAATGTACAGTACCTTTTGCATTTTAATAGGCTTTTTATATGCTTTTTAATGCTTTTAAAATATTTTTAGCAATATGCGGTACTCCATTTAATGTTTAGCATTTTAAATGTTTAGCATTTTATTATTATCGTACACACGAAAGTGGAGTGAGTGTTGTATTCCTCTTAGGGTGTCCATACACGGGCTTTCCTGTATCATGCCCTTATATAGGCACAATTCGTCCTGCCCTTATATAGGCATAGAATCCCAGTCCTTATTTAGGCATTAAACCGTGCACTCCAAATACAGGCATGGTCTCCGACATCCGTGCACCCTAACGTCACAACGAGTTCTTGAAGAACAGATCCTTAGGCTTCGGGAGTTTCCCTAGCACAGGACTATTGATTTCTTCAAGGACTCATCTATTATGCATGAACCGTTATACCTTAGGGGTTCATTCATGACGTCTTCCGCTGTCCGATTCACGTCAATGCTAACATTCTGAGGTACCTCTCAGGTATAAATATACCTTCCCTAGCCCTTGTAAAATAGAGGAGACCTCGACTTCAGAGGAGCCCGTTTCCCGGCCTGACGCACTGAGAAGACGCTGTCATCCCTGCACGCAGAGAGTCCAGCTTCCAGTGATCTGACTTCCCTCACGGGGTGTTGGAGTTCGAGTCTGGCAAGAGATTCCCACCTCTCTCATTCTTAAGGTATGGAGCTGACTAGAAACCTAGAGGGACTCTTGGCATACTAGGCATACTAGGCTTAACATACTCTTAGTATACCATAGTAAGGAATACTCCACCTACTTCATACCTCTCCCTACACCTAGGTTAGGTTAAGCACATTGGGGTAGAACTAGCTTAGAAACGCATCGTATGAGTACTCGCATTTTTAGTCTATGTTATTTATGTAAATGAATATCTACTAAAGATCATGCTAGTGCAGTATTATTTATTTCTACTGCTTACGCTGTACATTATTTATCTTGCATACTGTCTTGTGATTGTAACAGCACATATTACTTACACGAGAAACAAGACTGTTCAATAAACCTTTTATTGAAACGCCCTTCTATTCTTTCTGTGTAACTTTGAGGAAAACTAAGCATGCACGATTGAGCTGAGTGAAAGGGTTATCTATTGTTTCCACGACTCTGGGACACGTTCTGATTCTAAAAGGGAAACAAAGTTGTCATGTTTTGCGGCTGCCAGAAACTACTCCCTTCTTGTTTATCAAGGAGTTTCTAGTGGCCTCTGAGCTAGCTGGCACAAGTAATTAAGTTTAATATACTCGATAGGGACATATTGACCTTAGTCCTATGTCAAACCTATAGGGTATATTATTCCAATGCGCAGAGCCTATTAGGGAAATAGGAGCTACACTACAAAGGGATTTAGAAGGAAATGAATTGACTGATGAAAAATCAAGAGCAGAATTAGAGAAAAACTGAGAAGTGTTAAAGTTGGTATCTGGGATGGATGGGTAAATTTTGTGATGGCTTAATATGCCATCAGAGAGGGGATTGATGGAGCAAGGACTCGCACATGAGGCTTGCTCGGAAGCAATCCTCTCGTCTAAACTCACTAACGAATTACTAACAACGTGTTTTGTGATTAATAATACACATTTCCATTATACGCGGGAGAACAGGAAGCTTGCCTATGTGTTTATTAACTGTAACAACAAGAACGTAGGACCAGGATGCATTTTAACAGGGGATCTTTACTGCGCATGCGTCTACTGCATCTACGTAAGTATGACGTGTAACGCTTGGAGGGAAATTCTGGCGCTTGCGCAAAGAACTCTAAAATGGCTGCTTGAAAGCTCACATGCATGGCACTTGCTTGCAGAAATTAGAAAATAAGTTTTATACTAACGCAAATGCATTAAGAAAAATAATAAAGGGTACGGGCTAGAGTAGAGGTTGGTGGTATACAGTGAAATCATTTATTTTTTTAAATAAAATTTTTCCTTTTGACTTTATTATTAGTGCGTATTTGGGCCTGTTAAACTTGTCTGAGTCGAGCAGTCTGACGTGGCGCGACACATGCGCCCTGGTGTGGAAGTCTGAAAAGATGACTAAGGACTTGTCACGCGTCCAAGGTCGACGAAGATGTGCCCTGGGAAAATGAGGGTTAAGAGTTCATATGAAGGAACTGTATTCGAGAAAATTTTTACTTTTGTATTAATAAAGTTTGAAGATGTATGGGAAAGGAAGGGCGGAATAAAAGTTTGAAGGGAGGAGTTTGAAACAATGGATTAAAAGAAATAAATGGAGTATAAGCATGGTGTGATGATCATCCCCCCTCGCCTATCCAATCAGAAGTTAGTCTTTGGCGAAACTGAAACATTATTGGGTGGTAACCGGTAATGAAAAGGTATAATTGAGGTAATTTAGTTAGAAAAAGGGAAAGCGTTGCTGGTAGATTCCGGAAGGGGTCGTGTTGTTGGTAGATTTCGGAAGGGCGTTGCGTTGCTGGGGAGATTCGGAAGGAGAGTGCGCTATGCTGGGATGGTGCTGATGCTGAGAGATGCTGATGAAGAAAATCGAATGCAGAACCATCCACTTAAATTAATTGGGTTAGAAAGAAGATCGCGGAAGAACCACGAGGAGGAAGAGAGTGTCAGAGAGGGGTGCAACGCAGTCGTCGGTATCTAGAGAGGTGAAGTATTTCTGTCCTGATTTCCTGTCCTGAAGTCTTTGTCTCCTGATCTGTCCCAGGGACCCTTACCAGCCCTTTGGCCAAGGGGTTGGTCTTCACACCATATTTGGTAATTCATAATTTATCGTCTTGACGAATGCTCTTCTCTCTCTATCCTCTTCTTTCTAGGTATAATTGTTGTGTGGATCTGAATTGTTATATCTAATGAAGGTCTTTTATTGAATTGACACTCTTGTGAAGGAGGGTGTTTGTACTGAAACGTTGAGAAGGTTCACACTCACTTAATTTAGATAAAGATTTAAAAACTTCCAGAGTCTGTGATTATTTCTTCATAATTAAAGAATGTTTTACGGGGGGGCGTGGCTAGCCAGCCAACATGGCGGACGCGAATTTGTAGCGCTCCGGCCAACATCCCCTGTAATCCGTAATAATTATCCTTACAGTGTGCCATCCTTACCTGAAACGGGTGGTTTCTGATGACGGTGGAGCTACTGTAGCTGGAAAAACTCTCCTCTGAGCCATTTCCATTACCGAGGCGGCCGCTGCAGACGCGGATGCGGCCTCCACGCTGTTAGCCCGCGCGACAGAGACCCCCAAAGGAAGGCGGCCGACTGTGCTGAAACGGAGACTGCAGGTGTCACAGCGCCGAAAGAAAGACTGAGGACACATCTACCGCCCTGCTGCGGGAGGTGGGTGACTGCCGGGGCAGCCTGTGAAACCGGAGCGCGGCAGCGAGGACTCTGTGGATTAACCTGGTGGGAACCGGGAGCGACCCCCGGGAGGGGAGTATCAGCCCCTGCGGCGTGGACCCGGCTGCGGTGAGGCCTCGTAGGACTGTGGCGCTGTGATGTGAGTCACTGATGACGGCGGAGGAGCGGCGGTCTGTCGGGAGGTCGTCAACCCCCTGTGCAGGACATTTTTGCGGGCTCTGTTGGGCGCCGGGACTGGAGGCGCCCCCTGTGGCTCCTGCCTTGCGTCGCGGAACGGGCGAGTTTGGTGGGCTGATGCGTGAGGTGAGGTGAGCGCCTGAGCCGCTAGTCGAGCCGGAGTGCGGCAGTGACGTGGGCGGCCCCTGGGAAGGGAGTAACTGCCCCGGCGGAGCGGACCCGAACTGCAGTGGAGCGGCTGCCCCGCCGTGAAGTTGTGCGGCCTACAAAGACGCCGCCCCGCCCTCAAAAGGCCCCTAACGAAGGCGGCGGGAGAGGAAGGCTAAGGAGTGAGGGCCTGTTGGGGGACTGAGTTGGCCGCACGGACGCAGAGCACCTCTTGGCCTTTTGTCGGGCGTCGTGCCTGGAGGCGGCCAGTGAAGATGTTGGCTGCTGTTGAGTGAGCCGGTGAGTGTATATAGCCGCAGCTGGGCGGGGGACTCCTGCGGTCGCCGCAACCACTGAGCGGACAGCAAACACTGAAGTGGTGAGGCTTGGGGAGGCATGTTCTAGCAGACTGCATGGTAGGCGACGCACTTTAAGGCCCAAATGGAGCTGCATGGTGTGGCCTAGAAAACGCTGGTCCCGGGCGTGGGCCGCAACCTATAAATGCCTGCTGGGCGCCACGGACGGAAACGAGTGTGCCACCGTGACGTGGTGGAGGCCACCGGAGGATTCGCCTGTGGGACAGCAGAACCTTATGCTTCCCAGGTGGCACGCAAACTGACCGTGGAGGACAGAAGAGGCGTCTATGTCGGACAGGCTGCAGGCTGATGGCCCCAGCCCCACTCCACACTTGAGGCCCCTGCCGGTGGTAGCTGGTGGTAGCTGATCTACCTCTGAGGAGTCACATTGGGCGCAGCGCCACCAGGGACGTGAGACCCACACTGCAAGCCCGCACCTCGGATTTGGGAGCATACAGACACGTAATACGCCCACACACAACGTCCCCCTCACCTGCTGCATGCCTCACAATACCCCCCAGGCGCGGGGCCCTGAACAAACGCATTATCAGACATCTCAGAGGAGGGAGACGGGGCTGACACCCCGGAAGCACCCGCAGTTGCTGAAGCCGAGGGTTTCTCGCCGCGCAGTGAGCTAACTGGGAAAAGACGGGCGCGGAAGAGCAGCCAGAGGCCTCTCCGCTGCTGGAGGGCGCCAACCGGGCAGTATACGTCCCGACACCAGCCCCTCCTGGGGCAGGCCGCCCCGAACAGAGTTCTGATGCTGGGGCGCCGCCGGCGGTCACCAGTAGAGGGACCAGACATCGCTCTGACCAGGACGCAGGCAGCATTGCGAATTCATATGGAGAGTCGGTGATCAGTGTCTCAGCCTGCCTGCATAGCCCCAAACCACGCGCCTAAAGACCAGCCAGCCTTTCACCGAAGGACCTGTTGCAGTCACACTCTCCACGAGCGGGTCCTGCCAGGAACCAGCCGCGAATGCTCACGGCACAACAACTCGTGATGGGCCGTATGAGAGCCAAGATACAGCAAGGGCCACTGCGTGCTGGTAAACTGGATCCCCCACACTTGAGAGACGAGGGCGAAATGGAGTCGACGGCCACAGCACTGGCAGCCAAGATGGACTCTGTCCTTGCAGCAGTGGAGAAACTAGGAACTGCACTGGACAACACCAGGACATCCCTGGAAACCCGTATTGATAAAGTGACCTCCGACTTCACGCTCCTCCATGCGGACCACCGCAAACTAGCGGATAAAGTCACCGCTCAAGGTCAAACGCTTAAGGAACTCCAGCCGGTCACCCATAGCCATGCTGCCGCGTTGCAAGATATGATGGATCGAATACACGCCCTCGAGGACCGAGCAGAGGACGCAGAAGGACGCTCCCGTCGCAATAATATTCGCGCTGTGGGATTGCCAGAAGGGGAGGAAGGTAGGAGCCCAGAACAGTATGTCGAAAACTGGCTGAGAGGTCTTCTGCCACAGGGTCGCTGTCGAAACAGTTTGCAGTGGAGAGAGCCCATCGGGTGCCTACGCAGAGGGCTCAGCTGGGAGCAAGGCCGCGTCCATTCCTGTTCAAACTCCTCAACTACAGAGACAGAGATGCGGTGCTACGAGAGACCCGGAAAATGGACAACCTCACTGTTAACGGCAGTCGCATCATGCTCTTCCCCGATTACACTGTCCTTGTGCAGCGCCGTAGGAATAACTATATGGCGGTGAAACGTCAGCTCAGGGAGCTGGAGATACCATATTCATTGTTGTTCCCTGCCAGGCTCCGAGTGGTCGCAAAGGGTAAAGCCCACTTCTTTGATTCCCCAGCGGAGACATGGGACTGGCTAGAAGAGTCGGGGCTCTGGACGGGAACACGGCCGACAGATCCAGATGAGGACATCGCATCAGGCAGGAGGAGCAGACGTCGCCCACGGAGAAAGACAGCACGCGGAGCAGCGCCCACAGTGGTAGCCCCAAGCCCAGAGAAAATGAGGAGGGAGCGCCAAAATGTGCTGGAGGCAGTTACGACGCTCGGCACTCCGAACGCTAAAGACCGCCTAGAATCCTCCGCGCAACGCATGGTGGTGTCCAGCGGTTCGTCATCACCATCGACCGTCCTTTCTGAAGATCTTTGCATGCCGGTGGTCACTCCGCAGACCGCTGATGGTATCCTGGGATGATAACATTACTGTACTGAATTCAGGGGAGGACCGCTCACGCAAGTAACCCACTGCTTGTTAAAATGGCTATGTTCGTAGTGTCTGAAGGGTGTGGGGGGACCAACAGTGATATTGTCTGTACACAAATGCTGGTTGTTAGTCAGGAATCATTATACTTAGACACATCTCGTGAGTCTCTACACGGACAGTTACTGTACGCACAGGAATACTCCACTCTTAGCCCGGAACCTAGCGGTCCCCGTGGACCGCGCTGACGATACTACTAAACGGCACACCACATACGTGGGACAAGGAGGGGTCAGCCACAGCAGAACGCCGTCTGCGCACACACCCCACCAGGTCACACATTGATCTAGTTCGCACTTATGCATGATCGCATGGTTTGGACGGACATGCACACGCAGTTCGCCCTGAATGTTAAATTGTTCACAGTTCACACGTTGTTATTGTTTCAACAGACCGCTAAAAGCCTGTTGGGCCGCATCCCGTGCTATCCGAGACATGCCCCACCCCTAGCTCCCCGGAAGACTACCTACATTAGAAATGGCACGAGTTAATATACTCACATGGAACATACGCGGCATGCACACTCCCGCACGGAGATACTCTATCTTTGCTTATCTTCAGAGACACTCAATTGGAATCGCCCTATTACAAGAAACACACATGACACAGCCGGAATTGGAAAGGCTACGCAGGCGATGGAGAGGTCAGGTGTACGGTACAGTGTATTCGGCCCAGGCCAGGGGTACACTCATCTGGGTGAGAGCAGGCGTTCCGTTCCTCCGCACGGACACGGTAATAGATCCTGAGGGCAGGTACACCATAGTGCGTGGAACGCTCAATGGCCAACAGATATTACTGGCTTCGATCTATGCTCCAAACGTCGATCAGGCTTCATTCCTGTCGCAGCTGTCGCTAGCACTGACTCCACATGCCGGTCTCCCTGGTTGATGGGTGGCGATTTCAATGCAGTGCTAGACATACACTTAGATAGATCTTTCCCCCCTCCGTAAAACGTCAGCGGTGTCGAATGCGCAAGTGCTCACAGATTGGCTCTCGCACTGGGCATTGCTAGACATGTGGCGCATCCTCCACCCGGCGGAACGTATATACTCCTATTATTCGGCGACACACGACCTGCATGTCCGACTGGACAGGGTGGTGGGGTCCCAGTCCTTATTACCATTAATTGAGAACTCTGAATACCTCGGACGGACACACTCCGATCATAACCCCCTGCGGTTTCAACTCTCCTGGGAGGCTGACCGGCCCCCTATCCCCACTTGGCGTCTCCAGCCCACTGCGCTGGAAGACTCCGAATTTCGCTCCTCACTGGGGACGGCTGTCCTCACGTACTTTGAGCTTAATGAAGGCACAGCGAGTAATGCATTGGTGGAATGGGACGCCCTCAAAACAGCACTCAGGGGTCACTGTTTGGGAGCCACATGGAACATACGGAAGCAGTTAGCGAAATCAATCACTCAACTAGAATCTCAATTATTGCAATATGAGCGCGAGGGAGAAGGAGGGGCAGGCACTCGAGTCACCTAGAAGCCCTTCGGACACAACTTGCGGAACTTTTGGAGCGCTTAAGGTGTCATAATTATGCAGCCCACACAGCCCGTACACACGCCACGGCAGACAGAGCGGGCCGCTTGCTCGCCTGGCTGCTAAAACAAGATGGCGCTCACACACCGACCACAGTCATGCGTACGCCGGAGGGAGATCTAGTGTACACACAGAAGGAGGTCCACAAGGTGATGGTAGATCACTATGCACAGCTGTACCAATCCAGAGTCCGTTGCTCGGGCCAGGATCTGGAGCGGTTCCTCGAGCGGACTCAGTTGCCCACAGCGTCGGTGATGCATCAAGAGGCACTTAATAGCCCCCTCACTCTGGAGGAAATAGGGGAAGCAATCTCGTTACTGGCATCTGGGAAAACACCAGGCCCGGATGGACTGCCTACCGAATTTTACAAGGCTTACAGGGAGTCTCTGGTGCCGCACTTACACACACTCTACGCAGTAGCACTGGAGGAAGCCACGCTACCTCCCTCGATGCGTGAGGCGTACCTAGTGTCTCTGCTAAAGCCGGGGCGGGATCCCATGACTTTGGGATCATATAGACCGCTAGCGCTCCTCAACGTAGACTATAAGAACCTTGCCAAAGCACTGGCGGAACGCCTGGCGCCAGTGGTCCCTGACCTGGTCCATAGCGATCAAAACGGATTTGTGCCTAAACGGAGCACGTCCCTGAACCTGCGGAGGTTTTTCAGAGTGGCAACAGATAGTGTGCGGGAGTGGCCAGGGGCGGGTTGCCTAATGCTCGACCTGGAAAAGGCATTTGATTGCTTGGAATGGAGGTATTTGTCCGCACTGTTGCAACGATACGATCTGGGGCTGGGATTCTTGCAGCTGGTGGGCCTCTTATACAAGAACCCCTCGGTCCGGGTGCGGCTGGGTCCGTATATATCTGACGCCATACCAATAGGTAGGGGGACCAGACAGGGGTGCCCTCTGTCGCCACTCCTGTTCGCGTTGGCGATCGAACCCCTGGCGGCGGCCTTACGAGCAACGTTAGGGGACGGAATACCACTGGGAGATGCCGTACACCAGGTGTCGTTGTATGCAGACGACCTGTTGGTGTACGTAAGAGACATAGAGGATATTCCGGCCCAGTTGGCCCACGTCCTGCGAGACTTCGCCGCCATTTCGGGACTCCGGGTCAATGCCAGTAAGTCCTGTCTTTACGCGTTCGGAGAAGGGAGGAGAGACCCGGGCTATACACTCAACGGGACGAGGGTACAGTGGAAAGGGGACACCTTCCGCTACCTGGGCATACAGATATACCGTCAGCCGACAGACCTCTTTGATGGCAACCTGGGAAGGGCGCTCTCGGCCATCAAGTCACAAATGCGATTCTGGGGTACATTGCCGCTAACGGTCACGGGCAGGGTGGCATTATCCAAAATGGTGATTCTCCCCAGGTTCCTGTATTACTTCACAAACCTGCCTTTATATATCCCTGCGGCCTTTTTGCCACGCTCTCTAAACTGCTTAGGGACTTCATCTGGGGGAACAGCCGGCATAGGCTGGCACTGGCGAAGCTATACCTTCCCACGGATCAGGGGGACTGGCAGCGCCCTGCTTTGAACACTACTACTTAGCTGCACAGCTGCAATGGATAGCCCGCTGGCTTGCAGACAAAGGCAGGGAAGACACAGCATCTACACTGCCCCCATACTCTCTAGAACGGATACTCAAGCTCTTCCACCCAGCCACCAAGCCCACGACGCCGACACCACTCCTATTGGCAGTAGCGTACAAATGCTACCGCAGGACCCTATTTCTCACCAGAGCTTTGGTCCCATACGCGCCGGCGATACCGCTAGAAGGCTCCCCAAGCGGGACAAGGGCGCTCACCTCACTCTCGCTCAAGCGCTGGCGAGATGCTGACATTCAGACCCTGGGAGATTTATACCGTGATGGCACACTTATTCCGTATGACTCCCTGGTTGTAGACGAGGGTTTGCCACCAGGGCAATTTCTGTTACATCGCTCACTGATTGCTACCTTGACTGCGAAATGGGGAGACATGTCCACAGAGCCCAGCCAGCACCTCACCATTCAATACCTTCACGTTATGGGACGAGGCAGACACCTGATCCGTTGGTTCGCGGCGTCACTGCGTACACACGCGGCGATCAGCCTAGAGCCTCTCCGACACAAATGGGAACTTGACCTGGGGAGACCACTAGAAGATAGGGAGTGGGAGAGAGTATTGGAGAGTCCAGTGCGCATACCCAGGAACATGAGGTTCCGTCAAATACAGCTGTTCATTGTGCATAGGGCATACCTTACGCCAGAGACGATCAACAGGTATTTTCACTGTGAAGATGCAGTGTGTCCTAGATGCACTGAGCCCGGGGTGGGTCTGGTTCATATGCTGTGGAGTTGTCACAGACTACACACGTATTGGAGCACAATTAGTGAGTCGCTGCGGGCCAGTACGGGCCGAGACATACCCTTTGACTGGACTGTTTACTTGCTCCACCAGTTCCGTAGAACCCCAGCCACAAAGGTAACAGCCCGGTTCCTAGATCTGGGGCTAGTGGTAGCCAAGCGACTTCTCACCAAGAGGTGGAAGGCGCAGGACCCACCTCCGACGAGAGCATGGAGGCGCTCACTCTCCGCATGGGCCAGGGCAGAGGGAACTGCTATCCAGCGGGAAGAGACACTCGGATTGAGGAGGGAGCCCATAGCTGTTCAGTGGGAGGGACTGCTCCAGGCACTTCAGCAAACTGAGGCGGGAGGTTCAGGAGGACAATCTGAGGGAAGAGACGTGAATCCAGAGTAGATCCCATAGGTCATGACCGGGTACAGCTGTGGAGTTCCATGTATATGAACATTAGACTTGTTGCCATGGGTGAACACATTTGATACCGGAATAGGAGAGTGTCAACCAAGCTGCAGCACAGTGGCACGTTACTGGGAGAACGGGGGAGGGATGGGGGCAGGGACGCTGGCATTAGCACTGGTCTATGTTATGGTTGTTAGGTTTAACTGTTTTTAATTGTACTAAGCCTGTTCTGCAGTCCACACTGAATCAGCTGGAAGACTTTACTCACTGGACTAATGAAACCATGCTGTCGCCGAACTGTGATCTATCTCATGTATGAAATGGCTAGAATATCGCAATTAAGTACAACTTGTACATCAGGCACGCTATGTACGCCTGCAATGATCAGCCTCCATGTAATAATAGCATGTCTACATTGTTATTCCGTGATACCATGCATGGTCGAAGTTAAGGATGTACTGCCTCTCATGTACCTGTATCCTAAAAGTCAATAAGAAATAAAAATAAAAACAGAGTTAAACAATTAAAGAATGTTTTACGATTTATGTTAATTATCACCATCAACTAGCTTTACCTAACTGGTCCATTGACCAGAGGAAAGAATTATTATTTAGGAGTAAGGTTTAGTTAAAAGGAGTAATAACTAGATCTTGAGGTATGAAAATTATAAAACTAAATAGTTCCAGCGGTCTACTTGGTCTTTTAGTGTGAGTGTGAGAGAGTTATATGGGCCCAGGTGAGTATATGGTAGTGGAGTATCTGTTGCTAGTACGCCGCTGGATCATTACTGATAGTCGGGCTTGCCATTTGAGTGTAGGCTTGTGACAGTGGCTGCGAGAAAAGGTGAGATGTGAGTGCGCCATATAGTCCTGACATCACCCCTTTATGCCTCCCCCACGTATGCAGATAGGAGACTACGGGCGAGGACTGTAGGGACCACGGGTGGGGTTCCATGCAGCTCTACAGGCAGTGTTGTAATTTCAAGTAGCAACAGGTTTGTTTCGGATGAAGGCCAAATTCTTCTCTTAGTTGAGCAAATGATTTAAGGTCTCTGTTTATTAAGAGTTGATCTATGGTGTGGATACCCGCTTCCCTCCAATAAGTCCAGTATAGGGTCTGCCCATTGATACGGATGCTAGCGTTGCCCCACAGGGGGGCTTTGTCATGCATTCATGGGTCCGTCCCGATTAGGTGATGTGCACGCTGCCAGGCCTTTTACATAGCATGCAGCTCCGGCTGAATTGTGTAGTGGCTGTCGGGGTAGGCTCCATACAGAATTGATAGGCCAGTGTTGGTGTAGAGGATGCACTGCGGTGGGTCGTGGACGCCAGACAGCATGTATGCCAGTTGAGACAGCTGTAGATCAAGGGCGTAATGTTCCACCGATGGTAAGCCCAAACCTCCACAGGAGCGGCATGCCATAAGCTTGGTCGAGGCCAGTCTGGGTTTCATAGAGCCCCACACAAAAAAATGGATTTGGGAATCAAGAAGACGTAGTGTGGATATCTGAAAGTCTTGAGGCATAGTTCCAGTCATTGGTACATGTGGCTAGTGTAACTAGCTGGAAGAATGTCTTATCTTCTGTTGCACTTTCCCTCTTTTCAAAAGTCTGCTGAGGAATAATGCAGAGCCTCAGTGATGATACCTGTAAACAGAAAAGTAACCGTTGGTGCCTGTCTTCAAGTAATTTGAGAGGTTAGCAAGCACTTCAATTACTTAGGCACTTTCAATATGAAGAAAACAAAGTGATGAGGAAGGTAAAGTTGTCTTGTTGTCACAGCTTGTAGACTGAGGGGTTGGGGCATTGATCTTCCAGACGTGTTTAATTGATGTATCGTTGGGGCCCGCTTGCACACTCTTCCTTTCTCTGGTGTGTGCAGCACGCGCAACCCTTCATGATGAACTGGGGGTACCTTTCTCACTTGGTACCTTTTGTGGAACACACGTTGTAACGAGGCTGTCCTTGATGTGATGCAGGGGAAGGCACTGGAGACTCCTGTAGTGGCGGCGGAGTTACTGCTTTCTTTGTATAAGAGCCATGGATCCAGGAAGTCAGGCCCTCATACTTGACCGCTTTTGCTGTTGTCAAACGGACCTGATATGGCCCCTACCACCGATGTTGGAGACAGTGCTGTCTGTTGTGGGCTTTTATCCAAACCCAATCCCCTGGCTGGAGGCCGTGGGCTGCTGGTGTCTCTGCTTCAGGAAGGGCCTACAGCACCTAACAATGTTAGTCCTTGTAGTATTGAAGAAGCAGATCATCAGATACGGACAGAGGGACAATAGACATGTGGCCTGGAATGTTCATTAGCCATCCAAACACTATTTCATGTGGGCTGATCTTTGTCACTCTGTCTGAAGTTCTTCTCATGGACAACAGAGCAAGTGGTAGTGCATCAGTCCAGGTCAGTTCAGTGGATGCACAAATCTTCCCTATCTTATTTTTTTTCAACACCCCGTTCTTTCTCTCAACAGCACCCCCTGCTGGTGGATGTTAGGCACAATGTACTTTCTGTGTAGCTCCTAGCCCCTTGTGCAACCTCTCAATCACATGTGAGTTGAACGTCGGTCCATTGTTATAACTCAAAAGCATAGGTACTTAAAAGCGCGGAATGAACTCTTTCAGGAGGCATTTGGCAACAGTCCGTGTATCGCAGTTCTTGGATGGGTATGCCTCTGTCCATTTGCTGAACATGCACACAATAACCAACACATACTTGTGAATAGAGGGCATGCCTATGAAGTCCATCTGTAGACTCTTGAAGGGTCTATGAGGGGGAGGTAAGTGGCCTGGGGCAGTGGAAGTACCTTTTCCAACGTTGTATTGCGCACAAACTGTGCATTGTTTACTTATGCGTTCAGCCTGTTGGTGGAATTTACTATTATACAAGCAATGGGAAAATGGTCTGGTCATTCCATCACGTCCTACATGTGATGGACCATGAAAAATTCAGGCCATGGGAGCAAGCATTATCATTGGTAAACATATTTTTCCATCTAGGCCTAACCATATTCCCTCTTCTGTTTGCCTACATCTTCCCCTTTCCCACTCTTCCTTTTCTTCCGCCCCCGCCCTTTGTTGAATATACTTTGGGCCGTAATACATATGATCATCCTTTATTCTTGATATCATGTGGAGTAGATGCAATCTGAACCATTGCGTTCTCACAACTAGTTAATGCTATTTTTTGTTTGTTTGTTTTTTGCTTTTGCATCCATTAAAGCATAACCTTGTGATACATAGTCTTTGGAGGAAGTGTGTGCAGCACATTTTGACAATTGCAACTTTTTAGTAACAGGGCTTGCAATAGCTGTGCTATTAATGGGGCATGGTATATGTTGGCCAGCTGAGGTGAGGAATCCCCTCATGGCCCACAGCTGGCCAAAATCATGGGCCACCCCAAAAGCATATTGGCTGTCTTTGTAGATGTTCACTATTCTTCCTTCAGCCAGTCTACATGATCTCGTAAAGCAACAAGTTCTGCAGCTTGAGCACTTTTGGATGTTGTTAATCTTCCCCCTTCCACTACATTTCTAGCCGTGCCCACTGTGTAAGAATTTTGCAGTGAGCCTGTATTGTTGCTGAAGCATGAACCATGAATAACTAGATCTCCATCTCCATCTCCATCATCGAGTAAAGGTGTGTCTCTTAAATCAGGTCTAACATTTGAATACTTATCTGTGTCCAGCACACATGGACTATACTTTACCAAACACTCCCTGACTATGACCCATTGCAAGGTGTGAAATCAGTAGTGGCACAATGTATGGGCTAAATTTTCAGAAATATAAATCACATATGCACCAGTGGAGCTTCCTAACCAGATATGAGAGGGTGAAAACGTTTATCATTAAGCACATGCAGGCAAACATTTTCGAAAACAGGAAGCTTCTCTGTCACAGTAACACTTTTGGGAATCAAAATACCCATAAAAAATATTTGCAATCACCCCTAAAGACTGCACCTGTAAACTAAAAGACATTTTAAATCTGTACACATTGTATCCTGAAAACATTATAATTATTATATGAAACACAGTTATTCAATGCACACTATCCTTCTGCATTTGCATATACTCATTACTAAACATCAATATATAAACATAATATTACTACTTATTATCCATCCTTGGTAGTCCACTGGAAAATGCACTGCATCAAAATGCATTTTAGTGCGTCCCACCTTACAATGTAATTTGTTATAATAATATTTTCTGCAACTCTGAAGAACCTAGAAAAAGAAAACATTAATATGCATACACATTATGTTATTTAGATACATACATTAAATAGTACTTCTCCGCGCGCCGCTAATTAGGCAAAACCCAAATTCATTTTCATGGTCACTGGGGCGTGTGTGGGGATGGCAGTGTTGTGGGTGTGGTGGCCGTATATCACATATTGACACAATCTCTTATTTTACTTTTCTATCGCTGTCACAAACCCCACAACCCTCAAGTTCCTCTATTTCCTTGTTCCGTACATACTGCAGACTGTCACTTATTCTGGTACTCATCAAAGGTCGTAAGGTGGACCCTGGAAGCAATTTGTACATATGTCTCACTCGCATAACTGGGACCAGGGAGGTCTGGGGAAAAGGCCTGATGTGCTTTGTAAGTAATGCCAATATTTTACCCATGGAACTAGCCCACACTAAACCCAGCACAGTGCCTTTAATAACAGCAGGGTAGTTGTTAGGATGGAGGGTGTCTGGTGTACAGTGGGCATGGGGGGAGCAAGCCAGTGACCTAACCTGACCAAATTGTGTGATCCTGGGCATTTCATTTCCCTCCCCCCTTTTTTCTTTTATTATCACATACAAGAAAACCTCGAAATATAGGACTTAGTAACTTAGCAACTTACAACATCTTTCTGTATAATGGGAACCCAGGCCACCCAGATCATTCATCTCTTAGTTCAATCCTTGCATTGTTGTCAGGGTGGGGAGAGAGTTAATATGTTCAAATGCACACCTTAAAAACTAGCACTTGAAACAGGGACAAAATCTTACAATGCACTGAAATACCCTGATGTACAGAAATGAAACAGTTCTGCATCTTCATGAAATATACTATGAACCTGGAGAACTTTACAAGACTGTCTTTAACACTTCTGCTGTAGACTGTTATCTTAAAAGTGATGCTTTGCAGGGCACTCTGGCACTCTGACAACAAATGTCTCCTGTTGTAATGTACTCCTGTGAGTTAGGGGTGAGATGGGGGCCTTGGGATGCCATTACTCTGGCCCTTACAATGTCGATTGACAACAGACATATCATAGAACAAGACATAAACAGACATACGAGAAAAACGAACATCTCTTCACTGACGTTCTGCATCTATAAATGAAAATGTTAGGAAACAAACCGTGGCACCAAACTTATTAATGTGCATATACATGCAAAATAACACTTCGTCTTCGTGTAATGTTAAGGACTTTAAACAGACTATAAGTTGTAACAGTATTCAATCCTATTTTAATAATATGCATTTAAGTATTTGCACTCCTTTCCATTCTCCGCTGCAAAGAATACATTTAAAAAAAAAATGTAACCCGATTGTGTGTTCCTGTTCTGTTCATACACACAGAAAACTGTTGTAGTGTGTGGTTTGGTCTTGGCGCAATGCCCAGAGCCTGCGGCTAGGAGGCAGTATCGTTATTTCAAAGGCGGCCCAAAATAATACATTTTTAACCCTTCAGCATATCATTATATTAAAGGCCTTGCTGGACAGAAAATTTCTCAGTGCATCCCATAAATGCTAGATCACAAAGTTTGCCAGAGGAAAAAATATCTGATTATAGCTATAGTATAATACAATCTCTCATACAGGACACCATCAGTTTTTCATGTGGACTCTGTGCTCGGGCAACACCATTATTGGCCCGCTGGCAAGAATACCTGCAAGCAAATAATAGAAAGGTCATGACAGTTACAGCCAAATGGTCCTAATTGGGTGGAGGAACATGATTGGCTACGGACTTGTGAGTGAATGGACCATGGTGTATCTACTAATCCTCCCTTGCATACTATTAGCCTGTTATCACAGCCCATGGCCGTGTTCTGTTCTTGGCCTATCAGTCCCTCATTTATCTGCTGCAGGGACAGTGTGTTCTTTTCTTTTTCTGTAGCTATTACTAATGTCAAGCACTGACCATCCTCAGGCGATGATGCATGTATTGGTGCTCTGTCCATTGTACCTTCCATTGTGTATTGCACTGTGCAGCGTTACCTCCCCTTTTGCACTGCATCGTCTTTCTTCACACAACGTCCTCAGTCTTTGACTCTTTAGACTTATTTATTTAATCTTATTCAATGACTTTCGCAATCTTTTATAGTGTCCACTATGTTCAAATTTTACAACTTCCCAAAAACTAGTTCCACACCGTAATCTTCCATTCCCCTCCTTTCAGGAGAATAATCACGGTCACAAGAAAGATATCGTAATCTAAAATAAACATGATATTCAGTCCTTTGTCATGTTTGTATCCCCTATTTTCAAAAGATAGGAAACAGAAATGCAGTTGTGTTACTTGTAAGGCACTCGTATCCCAATTATTACTCTTTGTAAGTGTATGTGGGAAGGAGTCAGCTGTCCCTATTGCAGTAGACAAACTTACAGACACACTTCGATACAGTGACACCGAAGGTAGTCAGCAGACTATTTCTGGCTGCTCATTCCTGAGGTGTGGGGGTATGGATAACAGATATGTTCAACTAATCATGCAGCGATCAAACAGCCAGCTGCGCTTTGTTAAATGAAGCAGAGAGAGCGCCGTCATCATACAAAGTGACATGAGTGGCATTTGCTACAAGTTCACCGAAAATATTCATAGATAGGAAGAAAAGAGACAGAGGTAGAGTAAGATATTTCGTCCCCTTCCTTTCTCTTTGGGCCACGTAGACCCACAGAGGAGCGGCTGAACGAAATTTGTAGAATCCCATAAAAAGTGAGACAAAAACAGGTGAACGCTCTGCACTTACACAGGCACACACATATAACAAAAATAGCCGAGGTCTATCCCTAGGTGGTGCGTAGCTACACGAACACTTGTTCCCGGTGTGTTATTTAATCCCAAAATAGTATGAGTGTAATCATAAGGAGAGCTGGAATCTGTCATTTCATAAGTAGCAGTGCACAGACAAGGGGTAATGCGCAATATAAAAACATTGTGAAAGTGCCTATTTGAGCAGTCTAGCAGCATTATTTTATGAAAATGGCAACATAAATTGGTGTCATCGTGTCAAAGTCAGATCAGTCAAAAATGTAGATGTACAGTCAAATTTGATAACTGATGAACACAGGTATTAAATACAAAAATCACAAAAATCACAAAACTCAAGAAACCTATTAATGCAAATCAAGGAAAACAATAAACTACGTATCTCTCTCCTGGGTGAAACAAGGCATTCACCCCCCCCCTCCTTTTCTCAGCATCCGACACCTTTCACCCCTGGAGCCAGTGAGTGTCCGCAGGCAAGACAGGAAACTGCAGAATTTCACCCTCCCTGAAACATCAGTAGTCTTGTGCTGCCTATTTTCAGGGAGTTACTGCAAGGTCAAGGAAAAAATGTGAATGTTTGCCCTCGCTGAACCCCAGTGGTGAAGGTGACGGAGCAGCAAGTATAATCCAAGTACAAAGCACATCATCAAGGAGCGAGGTGAACCCTGAATCATAGACAGCAAGAGAATACCAGGGGAGTATCTGCAGTTACAACCCCTCTCCACACTGGGTGTGTTCAAACTGCAACAGCACCCGTGGGCCCACTTCCGAGAATTCCCACCAAATTCTCCTGACCCTGCTCCCACCGAGCAGGGTCCCCGGACCTATCAGTCTTGTTGGAGTGCCACTGGCTGCCTAGAAACACAAATGTAACCCTAATCTAAATTCTGAATGAAGCACCAGCTGCAAACAGTTCACACCTCTAACCAACATGTAAATCTGGAGGGGATGTTAATCACCAACTCTCTGCCAGTCCCTCCAACCAAGGTCCTAAAGGGGCTCGTCAGCCCACTCTTGACTGAGTTCCCTCAGAACTCTGCCTAGCCAATAGGGAGTGCTCTAGCTGCGACGGCACCCTAATCTTCCCTTTTCTGTCCCCTCAGGAACAAACAGATGCAGGTCCTCTTTGGGCCAGAAAAGAAAGCTTGACAAAGAATGCCCACTCACAGGGCAGTAAAAAGAATACACAGAGCTACTGTGGAGACATAGGCAGCAGGTGAAGTGAACGGAGAAAAAATATAAAATAGCAGAAAAATCTTACTAAGGAGTTGACCAGCCAGTGCTGAGTGGAGCATCAGGCCCCCCCATGCTAAGAGAGTCACCGCAGGCAGGAGGAGTAGCATTTTGCCCACTCTGAACTGTCCTCAGAGTGTCACTGCAGGCTGAAACAGGGTATGTAGGCAGAAATCCACCCTCTCATAGAGCGGGCCTGGAAGCGAAGGTCAGCAGCAGATGGCCAAGGCCCAAGGGACCGCAAAATCAATGGGGCCTATGACCCAATGGTTGCCCAGTGGCAACAACAGCAGACAGAAAAAGAGAGGAAATAAAACAGAGGACAGCACAATCAGAGGATACAGATGAGAGGAAACCAAAACCGAAACCAAAACAAATACTCCTCCCCCTTGTAACTGGCCCACAGCCAGGGTCAACAGAAGGGAAATACGCAGGGAGACGGCAACTGTGTTCCTCAGAGGCTAGAGGCAACAAGATGGTGCAGTACTGGCCCGGTGCCAGAAGTGCACACCAGAGAGAGACACAGTCACCAACAGAGCCGTCAATGACAGTGTGGTGACAAACCCGAAAATACACAGAGCACACAATGCCACAAAAAATCAACCACGAGGAGGAGGGTGAGGCTCGCAAAAGACATCATCATGTGCTGAGAGAACCTGGGGAAACATGGAGCAAGAGCAGCCCAGAGATGTGGCAACTACTCACGGCTAGTGGCAGCATCCAGCCCAGAGCAGAGGGAGAGAGCGAGACCTTGAAGGCAGGGAAGCGTCGTGGTCGGACCTCAGACCTCCACTCGAAGGGGAAGGCAGCAGCCCGCCGCAGCAGAAGAAATGCATTCTGGAGTAGCATTCTCTCACCAAATGTAGAAACGGACAAAAATCTCTAAGACTGAAAATCAAACTCCGTCACAACCACCTGAGTGAGATAAAGAAAATGTATTTAACGTGCCTGGGAGCCTCAGTTGGGTGCTGAGTGCTCGAATAAGCAGAAGTAAAACACAAGCATTTATAGTCACAAACCACAACATTTCATTATAATTTGTCTGCATAACAGGTCATGTCTAGGCCCTCATGTCCCGGAAGGTGGTGAAGAAACATTTTGTGCTCGGAAACTTACAGTACATCGTTCAGCTGATGTGGCTGAATACTTTTGAGGCCTACAGGGCCTTTTGCAAGAAGGCAGAATGCAGTAACATGGAAATGTACTCTTTGTGCAAGCCTTGCAATGTGTCGCGTTACAGGCAGCTTACAAAAAGCAAAGTGCAAACTCTTATTTAAGACTGTCACATCAGATCAAGCAATTAATATATTGTATATAATTCCCATCATCATTGAATTATCACAATGTCAAATTATACAAAATGGATGCCACCATTGTTATCTAAACTTAGCTTCCACAAATTAAATGGCAAATTTACTCACTCTGACCCTTAAAAAGTGTTTCTTCACACAGGGAAGTGAATTAAATAACATTTGGAGGCATTTAATGTTCAAGCAAAAACACAAAATTTTTATGAAATAGATAACACCCCCTTAAGATAAGCTTCAGAAATGTAAAAAATGGTCCGTTTTCAAATCTTCATCTTTCAACTAAATCTCATATTTGTATGTGGATCACCACTTTTAGAGATAAAATAAGCATGTTTAAAGTGATTTTTGTTCTTCCATGGGTCCTAAATGCAAGATTTGTGGAATTGGTAAAAGTGAATGAAAATGGCCAATTTACTCACTCTGATGCCTTAAAAGGTGGTTCTTCACCCCATGAAGTGAATGAAATAATATTTAAGGCATTTAATGTTCAAGCAAAAATGCTCGATCTTTGATGAAAGAGATAACACCCCTACCCTTACGACGTGCTTCAGGAAGGTAAAAAATGGTCCGTTTCCAAATGTTGCATCTTTCAACTACATCTCACACTTATATGTGGATCATCAGTTTTAGAGATAACATGAGCATGTTTAAAGTGATTTCCATGCTTCAACGGGCCCTAAATGCAAGATTTGTGAAATGGGTAAAAGTGAATAAAAATGGCCAATTTACTACCTCTGAGGTCTTAAAAAGTGTTTCTTCTCCCTGGAAAGGGAATTAAATAACATTTGGAGGCATTTAGGGCCCGATTCCGATCTCGCTCGGAAAGCCTTCCGACAGACACGGATCGTGAATGGCTTCCGACGACACATAAGAGCGATGTCCGACTGACGTAGTATGATGCAACGCGGGTCAAATACAAACGACTCGCACGGAGCATAATACGGACGACCAACACGTACGGAAATCCCAGCGAAATGTCTGGAAAAGAGCCCGACGTGACCGACTCGTACGCGAACGCTGCAACATACCTCAGCGTGAATGGAACAGACTCGGACCACCCCGCTAATACATGAAAAAGCATCCGTTGCGGTCAATGGAATGTTTCCGTCATGCTCAACAAAATACAGTAGAAACAGACAGAAAAAGTCCAAACAAGCACTGTCAAAGGCAAAAAAAAAAAAAACACCCACCCACAACTCCACCTATATAAAGGGCCAAATTCCTTACGATGATCCTTTGTAAATTCAACAGACCTGCCAGCAGATACTACCACTACACTGCACTGATACATACATTCACAACCCACCCACCACACAACCTGTAAACTACTAGCACCTGACAAATACCACACTCACAAACACACACCTTTACTCATACTCACTCACCCTCACTTTCACACTCACCCACACATCCATCTCCACCACCACCCATCACCATGCCCCCAAAGAAGAATCCAAAGTTCACAGACAGTGAGTTGGAAGTCATGGTAGATGAAATTCTCAGAGTAGAGCCACAGTTATTTGGCACCTTGGTCCAACAGACCCCCCTGTCCCAGAGAACCAAGATGCGGGAGAGGATTGTTAACAAGGTGAATGCTCAAGCACCTTGCCTGCGCACAAGGGAAGATATCAGGAATAGGTACTATGTTGTGCAAAGGAGGGTCAAGAAGCTCATTAACAAAGAGCATGAACTGAGTCAGGGGACTGGCGGTGGCTGACTCTGGGCTCTGGTGTGTGAAACACAAGGCCCTGTTGGGAGTTGTGCTCAAACAAACACCAGGCCCCACTGTCAGACATCTTGAATGTAAAGTTTGACTCACTGTCATGGAAGCATGGTTCATGGTAACCTATTTGGTCTGGGTGGGAGGAAGAGTGCTAGCTCTGACTACATCTACCAGCAGGCCCTGTCACACACACCCCCTCCCACCAACACCAAACACCACACCTGGGACTATGCTCTCCCTGAGAGTTAAGGAAAATCTACTTCCAAGATGCCTGACACTGGGCTCTGGTGTGGGGAGCACAAGTCCATGATGGGATATGTGATCAAAAATAGATTTTCACTAACAACATACCTGCAATGTGACTGGAAAGCTCACCATTTATAAAAATGTACAAACTTATCACTAACTCACAGCAAGGCAATGGGATCCAAACACCAGTCACATGCAGCAGCCATCTTGTTTGCACACATTCACTCACAGGAAATCTGAGTCACAGGAAGGAAGGTTGGGATGGCTGAGAAGGTGGGTGTAGCTAAAAGCATGTAGTGAGTTGTAGTCACAGCTAACAATCCTCCTCCCACATGGCCCATCAAGCCCACCTTGAACTATGCCCATCTCACAGGGAGTGGAAAAGTACTGGCAAGATGGCTGACACTGGGCTCTGGTGTGGGGAGCGCAAGGCCCTGTTGGGAGTTGTGCTCAAACAAACACCAGGCCACCACTGTCAGCCATCTTGCCATCACTGTTTCACTCACTCACAGGGAAGCTGAGTCACAGGAAGGAAATTTGGGTTTGCTGTGAAGGTGGGGGTAGCTAAACGCATGACGGGAGTCGGAGTCACAGCCAACAGTCCTCCTCCCACATTGCCCAACAATCCCACCTTGAACCATGCTCATCTCACAGGAAGTGGAAATGTACCGGCAAGATGGCTGACACATGGGCCTTGTGTATGAATTGGCCACAAGTCACTCCTAGGCCCTGGGCCTCTCACACCAGTCCCCACTCTCAGCCATCTTCACTGTACATTTTCACTCACTGTCTGGGGATGCATTGTCCCAGGTGTGCTCCCTGGGCTGGCTGGGAAGGTGTGTGGAGTACAGGACATGGTGTGAGTTGCAGTCATAGCACACATCACTACCCACGCACAAAGCAATATGTCCATCAGTGACAAGGGATACCTGACAATGAATGGAAGGGCCACAGCAAGATGTTTGACACTGTTGCATGGTGTCATGTACACAAAGCACTGTTGGGAGTTGCATTCAAATCCTACATCATGCAGCGTTGTCAATCAATCAATCAATCAATCAATCAGGGGTTTGTTAAAGCGCGACTACTCACCCGTAAGGGTCTCAAGGCGCTAGGGGTGGGGGGGGGTGCAGGTTCCATCCATCAAGGAGGGGGTCTGTCGAAGAGCCAGGTTTTGAGGTTTCTTGCGAATATGGGGAGCGATGTTGTCTGTCTGAGGTGGAGCGGAAGGGCGTTCCATGCTTTGGCCGCGAGGAAGGAGAAGGAGTGGCCTCCCGATCTGGTCTTTCTGGTGTGGGGGACCACGGTGTAGGAGAGCTGGGCTGATCATAGGGTCCTTTGGGGTGCGTGGAATTTGAGTCGGCTGTTCAGGTATGCTGGTCCGGTGCCGTGGAGGGCCTTGTGTGCGTGGGTGAGCATCTTGAAGGTGATTCTCGCCTCGACAGGGAGCAAGTGGAGTGTGCGCAGGTGCTGGGAGATGTGGCAGTGTTTTGGCAGGTTGAGGACCAGTCTTGGTGCGGCGTTCTGGATGTTCTGTAGCTTGCGGGTGAGTTTTTTGTTTATTCCGGCGTAGAGTGCATTGCCGTAGTCGAGTCTGCTGGTGACCAGGGCGTGAGTGACGGTCTTTCGGTGTTCAAGGGGGATCCATTTGAAGGTCTTACGAAGGAGGCGGAGAGTGTGGAAGCAGGAAGATGAGACAGAGTTGATCTGGCGGTCCATTTTGAGCTCGGAGTCCAGGATGATTCCCAGGTTGCGTGCATGGTCCGTGGGGGTTGGTGGGTTTCCGAGGGCGGGGGGCCATCAGGTGTCGCTCCAGGCATCGGGGTTTGGGCCCATGATGAGTACTTCTGTTTTGTTGGTGTTTAGTTGTAGGCAGCTGTTTTTCATCCATTTGGCGACGGCTTCCATGCCTTCTCGAAAGTTGCGTCTGGCGGTGTTGGGCTCGTTGGATAGGGAGAGGATGAGCTGGGTGTCGTCTGCATATGACACGATGTTGAGTCCATAGGTTCTGACGATGGGGGCGAGTGGAGCCATGTAGACGTTGAAGAGCGTCGGGCTGAGGGAGGAGCCCTGGGGGACTCTGCAGGTGGTAGGTGTGGGGTCCGAGAGGAAAGGGGGGAGTCTGACCCGCTGCGTCCTGCCAGAGAGGAAGGAGCGGATCCAGTCGAGGGTCTTGTCCTGGATTCCTGCGTCGTAGAGTCTGCGTATTAGGGTGCGGTGGGAGACTGTGTCGAACGCCACTGATAGGAGGATGAGGGCTACTGTTTCTCCTTTGTCCAGTAGGGTGCGGATGTCATCTGTTACGGCGAGGAGGGCGGTTTCCGTACTGTGGTTTTTCTGAAGCCGGATTGGGAGGAGTCGAGGATGTTGTGTTCTTCAATGAATGTGGCGAGTTGGCTGTTGATGGCTTTCTCGATGACTTTCGCTGGGAACGGGAGCAGGGAGATGGGTCTGTAGTTTTTGAGGTCGGTGGGGTCCGCTGAGGGTTTCTTTAGGAGGGGGTTGACCTCGGCGTGTTTCCAGTCGTCGGGGAACGAGGCGGTCGCCAGGGAGCGGTTGATGGTGTGGCGGAGCATAGGTGCGATGGTGTCGGCGGCTCTGTTGAAGATGTGGTGGGGGCAGGGGTCCGTGGGGGCCCCTGAGTGGATTGACTTCATTGTCTTCAGTGTGTCTTCGGTGGTGAGGGCTGTCCAGTCGTCAATCGCTGGTTTCCGGGTGTCGGGGGTGGTTGGTGAGGGTTCAGTGTGTTGGTTGTCTTCGTCGAAGTTGTCGTAGATGCTCTTGATTTTGTGGTGGAAAAAAGGTGCTGAGTTTGTCGCAGAGGTCTTGTGAGGGAGGGATGTCGGTAGACTCGCTGGTGGGTTGGGCGAACTCCTTGATGATGCTGAAGAGTTCCTTGCTGTTGTGCGCGTGGGTGGAGATTCTGTCTTCAATCGCTTTTTTCCTCGTTTCTCTGATGAGTTGATGGTGGGCGTTGGTGGCGGCTCTGAAGTTGTCGTGGGCTTCTGTGGATTTGGTGTTCATCCAGGCCTTTCGAGGCGGCAGCATGTGCTTCTGGACTCTCGAAGTTCGGTGGTAAACCATCTGGTTTTCTTGGCGCGGGTATTGTTGTTTTTCTTGAGGGGGGCTATGGTGTTGGTGCTGTCCGAGATCCATCTATGCAGGGTTCGGGCTGCGGTGTTGGGGTCGTCGTTTTCCGCGATGGTTGGGGTGGAGTTGTTGAGTGAGGAGGTGAGCTGGTCGTCGGTGATTTTGGTCCAGTTTCTTCGTGGAAGCAGGTGCTGGTGTCTGTGGATGGTGGGTGTTCTGAAGGTGAAGTGGACGCAACGATGGTCGGTCCATGGGAGTTCGGTGGTGTGGCTGAAGGTGATGGAGTTTCCTGTAGTGAAGAGGGGGTCGAGGGTGTGTCCTGCTGAGTGCGTGGGCTCGGTCATGATCTGGCGCAGTCCAATGTTGTGGAGGTTGTCCAGGAGGGATGTGGTGTTGGGGTCCAGTTGGTTGTCGAGGTGGAAGTTGAGGTCTCCCAGCAGGGTGTAGTTGGTGGATGCGATGGCCTGCGGGGAGATAATGTCCGTGATGGAGTTGGTGAAGGGTCCGCAGGGTCCAGGGGGTCGGTAGATGAGGGTTCATCGGAGGGTGGCGGTGGGGCTGGCCAGTATCTTGAAGTGAAGGTGTTCCATCAGTTCTGAGGGCTCGTCAGGGAGTGTGCTCAGGCGGAGGCTGGATTTGTGGACGATGGCGATTCCTCCTCCTGGGCGGGTGGGGCGGTCCTTCCTGGAGATCTTGTATCCTTGGGGGATGGCGATGTCCGGTCCCGAGGTGGTGTTGGTCCAGGTTTCGGTGAAGAACGCTACGTCCGGGGTGGTGCTGTCGAGGAGGTCCCAGATTTCTGTGGCGTGTTTGTGGAGGGATCGGACATTGAGGAGGATGCATTGCAGGGTCTTCGGCTCGGTTGTGTTCTTGTGGGTGGGTTGTGCTGGATCCGTGTTCTTGGCGGTGCTGCAGGTGTGCCGGCAGCGGTGGCAGCTGAAGGGTCCGTGGGAGTCGGCTGGTGATGCTAGCTTGCAGTTGTTGTTGCGGCCTGGGTTGAGTGCGTGGAGTGCTGCTGGGTCGTAGCGTTGGCGGGCGGAGGTCCAGGGTTCCTGGCGCTGGTCGCGGTCGGGTCGTGGACGGGCGCAGACGGGCTTGCCTTTGACGCGCCTTCGGACTGCGGCCGCCATTAAGTAGGGGTCGGGGAGGGCTGGACAGCTGGGAGGCGGGAGCGGGGAGGGGAGCTGGATTGGGCCGGTCGCGCTGGGGGGGAGGGGCCGCGGGGGCAGCAGCGGCGGGGAAAGGTAAAGGGAGGAAATAAGGGTTAAAGAAAAAAGGGAAAATAGGCAGAAATAAGGCACAAAAGAGCAGAGATGCAGAAAGGTGAAAGCTAAAAGAGGGTAGAAAAAGCGAGTGAAAACTAGTGAAAGGGCAGAGCGAGAGGAAGGGAAAATGAGCAGAAATAAGGCACAAAAGAGCAGAGATGCAGAAAAGTGCAGAAAGGTGAAAGATAAAAGAGGGTAGAGAAACGAGTGAAAACAAGTGAAAGGGCAGAGCGAGAGGAAGGGAAAATGAGCAGAAATAAGGCACAAAAGAGCAGAGATGCAGAAAAGTGCAGAAAGGTGAAAGATAAAAAGGGTAGAAAAACGAGTGAAGTTAGAGGAAGGAGACAGAGGTCCACTGGACCACCAGGGATGAGGCGCAGGAAACCTGCGGGTGGAGGAGGGCCTCGATCACCAACACTCGAGAGTGCAGGGGCAGGCCTCACTTAATGGTGGAGCTGCGAGGGTGGGAGAGCAATTTCACTGACAATGAGTCAGTGGTCTTGTGTTGTCAGCATCCTTGCCACTACACTCCCCTCACTGTGATTGATACTTTGTCCACGAGGAGTAAGCTGGACTGGGTGGGAGGAGGGGTACAACTTCCAGCAGCATAACACAAGCACACAAACCTCTGTACCTCACAGCTCTTAGCCTGAAAAAGCAGGAAAGCAGCCTTGGTTAACTCATCTGTCCATGGAGGACAAGGACAATATACATGATGTGATCAGGCACAAAGCAAAGCAGTAACACTATTTGCTACTGACAGCTATTCACATGTGTGCAATGAGATGAGAACTAGGAACACATTAATCAAAATACCATAAACCAAACGCCACATACATTCTGGACTGCGAGCGTGTAGGTAGCCACACCAATTTGACTGCAAATGACATGCACAAATGCCAGCACACATGCACAAATCTTGAAACATATCGTTAGAAGAAGAGTACGTTTATCATTGGAAAAGCACAGATGTGGGAAATACCAACATACCTGTGTCATGCACAGGGTGTCACTTGACAGTCAATGCCTATGTACAGTCAAATGAACAAAACATGCCCATTTATACACAGATCTAGACATGCTCAGCAAAACACTTCTTGCTAAAATCACAATGTTGGCTGAAACAATAGGCCTGGTTCTGTGACGATGGAGGACTATTTAATGTACCTACACTCATCATAATGTACAATAGCAAATGTATTGTGTATGATACGATGACCTGTGCAAAAACACCACAAACATTGTGTCTCTCATCTACCCACAGGGCCAGCTGGGGACACTGCAGGAACAGAACAGGAATCCCAGTCCAAGACTCTGGTTGACCCTGAGCTCTCCGGTGTGAAGGTCTCTCAGCCCTCAACTGATGACGATGAACTACCTGGCCCCTCCGGCGTGGGTCAGCATGCAGCACCAGCAGCTCGAACACCAGCACCCCATGTGACCACTCCCGCAACATCTGTCAACCCCCAGATGACCTCTACCAACACGGACACACCAAGGCAACAAAACAACGAGAGCACAGTAACACAGGGCACCCTGGAGTTGGCGGAAAACAACACCAGTGTCAACGATGAAGGAGGCTCAGTGTTGTCTGTGCCTGCAACAACATGTCCTGCTCGTGTGGGTAGGGGTGATGGGAGGGGCTGTGGGAAGAGGTCCCATGAGGCAGCTGGTGCTGATGATCAAGCAGACCCACAGTTGGCACGCATTCTATATGCATATCGAGAATGCACCAGAGACTTTGGCCAGGTAGTTGGGATCCTCAAGGACATGCAACACCAGCAGGCTGCCCATTTTGCCAAAATTGACTCACACATGTCCAAAATGGACTCACACATGTCCAGAATGGAGTCCAAAATGGATAAAATTGATGACCAGACTGCAGTGCACAGAGACATACTTACCTGCCTCTGCCAGATTGCTGACAACATGACCCCACTTCCCTGTGTGCGCACTACATCTGTTGCTACTACATCTGCAACTGCCACAGGGAGGGATGAGGACTCTGGTGGAGAGTCCCCTGAACTGCAGCAGTCCCCCAGAAAAACGTAAGAGGGGTCGTCCGAAGAAGGACAAATGAGAGACAGATGGCTATGCATCCCCCCAGGAAGTGACAACCTGCTCCAGATATCCTCCATTGTGTGCGGAGCATTCAATTTGTTGACAGTCACTGAACTCCCCACATGGGATGGAGGGTCTAAGTTGGATCAATTACTCAAATGACTGTGGACTTGGCTCTGAAAATTTCATCTACTACCACCAACAACTCCTCTGTGAACTTTGGATTTCAAAAATTGGTACAGCACTGTCACTTTCTTGTAAAATTTCACACATGCACTGCAATAAATCTTTATTCACACAATACTTGCTTCTGTCGTGATTTAAACACTGTTTGTAATATAGAGATGATGTCCTGTGAGTAAATGTAACATGACACATATAAGAGATACACACAACAAGGTCAGCACAGCACAAATAGTACATGGCATACATCCTCATTGCCTCCACTGTTGTAAACTGAAACCACATTTCAATGCACAAACACTAATCATTGTTAGACAAACTGAACATCAGGGCACATATACAGTATGTAAATGAATGTTGGATGTGTGTATACAGACAGAGCACACCTCAATGTGGAGCTCAGGTTTATTGCACAGGTACAGCATGTTGCCTCCACAACAAATGAAATCAAATCACACTGTGACAATAAGCACAAATTAAACAAGATGTTTGAAAAATGTCAGAATTGAGTGTGTGGCACAGATTCCTGATCACGAAAAATGTTGCACTCTGTAACTGCATTGTGTGTCTGGGAGGTCACATGTCTCCATACAACAGCCAAAGGACCCTGTGAAGCAGAGACATAGATCAGTCTTGAAATATCAAATTTTCTGCATACATTTCCAAGAGACATTTCATACTTAAAATTTTTAAATTGTGAACACTAGCTAGGAGGCATGTCAACACTGTACTGGTGAACATACTAACTCAATGGACACCAAACAACTCCAAGGATCATGTTAAGTAGCATGCACCCACACGTATACAGAGATATTGTACAACAGACACATATCATGCAAATAAAGTGCTTTGTCAACTCATCATTGCATACTTACAATCATGAGAAAAAGTTGTTGATGGGCTGGCTCCGAACATCCTCCTCCTCCTCATCAGCACTGGCAACATGCCCCAGGCCTGGATCCTCCCCTGCTGGAGGCTGCTGGTCCCCGTCATCTTGGATGAGAGGTAGCTCATTCCTCACTGCCAGGTTGGGTAGCATGCAACACACGATGATGATCTTACACAACTTCGCAGGTGCATATTGGAGGGCTCCTCCTGTATGGTCCAGGCTGCGAAATCTGGTTTTCAGTAGCCCAAAAGTCCGCTCAATCACTCGCCTGGTCCGACCATGTGCCTCATTAAAACTAAACTCAGCAGGGGTGACAGGGTTCCTGAGTGGTGTCAGTAACCACGGCATGTTGGGGTATCCAGAGTCTCCTAAATTTAAACAGAAAATACTTCATGTGTCTGAAAACAGGGTACAACCTGACATACAAGCAACACACAACATAAACAGACAACATTACCCACCAACAAGCCAGGCACGCTGATTTGGCAGCTGAGACATCATCTGTGGGATCCTACTGTTTCTCATAATGTAGGCATCGTGTGCTGATCCTGGGAAACACGCACATACATTTGAGATTGTCATGTCACCAGGGCATTTATGGAGTGGTAATGCTTACGGTTCCTGTATGTTTGTTCATTGGCTTGTGGTGGGACCAAACCCATATGTGTACCATCAATGGAGCCAATGACATGTGGCATCCTGCCCAAAGCATAAAAGTCACTCTTGATGTCGGCAAACTGTCCTGGTGTTGGGAACTTGATGTACAGGTTCAGGAAATGTAACATTGCCTCCAAAAAATCACGAAGCACATGGCTAAACATTGTCTGTGACATCCCACCAGCAGTAGCCACAGTATACTGGAAGGTTCCCATGGCAAAGAAATGTAGGGCGGCCATCACCTTCACCTTGGGGGTCAGCGCAAATGGATATGGGCGTCCAGGTAGCAAATGTGGGGTCAACTGCTCTGCCAACTCCTCAATGAGTGGTCTGGTGAAGCGGTAACATCTGATGCTGTCACGTTCTACCATGGTCTGTAGGTCGGGGAAGGGTCTGTGGACAGCTGGTCTCCTGCGGTACATAGGTAACAAATCAAAACATTATTAAGACCCTTTCCAATTTGGTAAGGAACATGCAAAAACTCATATACTACATCAAAGCAAGACTCAATGAAGTCAGATGTGTAATGTTGAGCCTTGACACAAAGGGCAGCTATGTGACCCTTACCGAACATTTCATTTTATAATGGCTTGTCCACAATTGCAATGCTGTGCTGTGACTAATCACTGGTGTCTGTCACAGTCCATGTGATCAAACATTACATACTAAACACACACCTAATAAAGTATCAAAGATAGATGTTTGTAACAACTATTACATGGTGGAAAGGTACACAGACAGGGATCATGTAATGCCACCTGGGTGGAACACTAGATACAGACAGCGTGTCACCATGCACACCACTGTCATAGTGTGGACACTGTCATGATGTAATGTCTGACCTACATGTACTATCACAAACATAAAACATTCAGGATGTGTAGCACATCTTTTTTGACAAGCATACATGTATGTCTGTGACACAAAGACACAACAGCAGCTCACATGCCAAATACAAGTTGATGTCTCAAGTAAATATCATTGACAACATCAACAATGGAGTGTCTGCGTTGTACAAGACTCAGATACTGTGTATTCACTCAAAATAACTTCACACAATGCACTTTCTAACACACAGTCCACTAAAGCAGTGATTATGTGTGGATGTAACCTGTGTTAACACAATGATGCCCTGGGACTGTGTCCAAGCCTAGGATTGTGATCTGTGACGTGGTTACACACAGTTGTGAGGTTCCTCACAAACAATGTATTTGGTGCACATCAAGGTTGGCTCATCATGGAATTGTGAGCTATAAAGTACTCTGTCCAATATGACATGTGAATCACTGTACCCAACATGTAATGCAGCAGAACATAAAGATTTGCTATACTGTCTGACATGCTGATTGATTAGTGTAGGGCGCCTGAGCCTCATCCAAAATGTGTGGTTCGCATCCTTTGGCTGTTGACTGTAATAGTGAACAACGCGGTTGAGTATTGAGTGTACGCGTGTGCCACATCCGAACTGAGCCAGACGCACACATTGGCTATTGGTCGTCATGGTGACAGATGCGGGTGAGTATTCAAAGGACGCATTCTCTGCATCCGAACCGAGCCGGACGCACATATTGGCTATTGGTCGTCAAGGTGACAGACGCGGGTGAGTATTCAAAGGACGCATTCTCCGCATCCGAACCTAGCCGGACGCACACATTGGCTATTGGTCGTCATGGTGACAGATGCGGGTGAGTAATCAAAGGACGCGTTCTCCGCATCCGAAGCGAGCCGGACGCACACATTGGCTTTTGGTCATCATGGTGACAGATGCGGGTGAGTATTCAAAGGTCAAGTTCTCCGTTTCCGAACCGAGCCAGAAGCACACATTGGCTATTGGTCATCATGGTGACAGACGCGTGTTTCGCTTCGTTTACGAATCGCGTGCAATCCGAATCAGTTAGCTTAGAACAACAATGTATCAAACTCAATAGTGTTATGATGCGGAATATTTGAACGACGCGGGAGGCATGTCAGATTCGTGCAATGTTATGGATTAGCCAAATTCGGACAATGAGAATGACTCGGACCTATCGCTTTGGACGCATGGAACAGAATCCGCCTCTGATACACAGATATAAGTCTGTCTGTTCCCAAGAGACTTCACTTGCCTGCACTACATGCTACTTTACTACATTTCTGCCTACCACTGCTGCTGTCTTTGCATCCTCTGGGATCTACAATGGCACGTACTGTGAAGAGGGCACCAGATTTCACAGAGGAGGAGAACCAGGCCCTGCTGGACAGCCTCTTTCCACAGTACAGCAAGCTGTATGGAAAACCAGGGGAGCAGGTGAGTTTTGATTACACTGCCCTTTTAATTGGCCATGTTTTCAAACAGGCACTACTAGCATTGTGATCCGCAAGGGCAAGCATGCACAAATAGTTAATGTAAGTCTTACAGTGTGTAGATTCATGTTCTGGACAGGTATAGTGATGTAGAAGTGTGTTTGGTGAGAATGATTTTTCTGCACTGTTCTCATGTTATTATGGGAGACTTGCACACAGGACAACTGCCCATGATGATACTTGGCTAACCTTTAGACATTATCTGCCATTCTGACCATGACCTATATGTCCAGGTGTGTGATGAATAAACATGTAGCATGTGGAGTAATGGTGTGTCACCATGTCATCATTACAGGTCGACGCCCATCAGAAGAATGAAATTTGGCAGACCATCGTCCGGGCTGTAAGATCTGTGGGGGTTCTCAAACGCTGTATCCGCCACTGCCAGAAGAGGTGGCAGGACCTCCGTGGCTGGACACGGAGGATTGCAAGAGTCCAGCTGAAGCTGTCACCTCCTCGCAAAAGGGGTGGATGACGGACCCTGACCCCCCACATGCTCCGGATACTGACGGTGGTCTTCCCTGACCTGGATGGGCAGTTGAAGGCCAGACAGCAGCAAGGAGGGGGTGAGTATGTGCCATGTTGCTGAACTATGTTTGACATGCATGTTGCACTCGCTCAGCCTGGTAACCCTCTCACAGGTTGTCTGTCTGCTGAGACACCACTTCTGTGGCAAAATGAAACTATGCCCCATTATCATCTGATGCCCAGGTGTGTCCCTTTCTGTCTGTGACATGTGTCACTTAGGTCCTGTGTATTTGCTGTAGTCCATGGTTAATGTGATCAGCACCATATACAACAGGTGCATTGAGTTAACCATCATGAGTGATGTAATTGTCTGACATGTGTCAGCACATTGACTGAAATATGACCTGTACTCTGTGTGGGACATACATATATGTTCAAAATGGTGATCTAGGTGCACACAGGTTTGTGAAAAAAATGCTACACACCCGTGCAGCAGGTGAGACCAATGTTGATACCTTAGACAAATGAAATGGATAAGTGTTCAAAATGTATAGGCCCCTGCATAGTGCTCTGTGTAATCACATGTATCACATGTACCAAGGACAGGTATGCCAAGTCAGGACATCTGAGACACTGTCACCCCTGCTGCCCTGAGTGTGGAGGCCGTGGATTTGCTGAAACAGATCCATGTGGGGCAGACATCCATGCTGAGTGTCCTCCATGAACATACCAGTCTTTTGACACAATTGGTGTCATACATGGAGGGCATCTCATCAGACATGTCTTCCCTACAGTGATCAAATCAGGCCATGGCCTCCTCACTGATGGCAGCAGTGTGCCTCCTGCAGCAGTCCCTCACCCCTCCTTCCCCTGCCCATCCACAGTCCCCACTACCCTACCTGACCCAAGCACACTCACACATGCACATGCACACACACCAACAGACAGAAGCAGCACACAGCCAATCGAAACAAAGTAAAAAAAAACATGCACGCACACTCAGGGGACTGACATCACACACACAGGGGAGAGGGCCAAAAAACACACACACCCATCCACAACCACTCCGCATTCCTCAGCTACCTCTCCCTCCAAAACCCCTACCCTTGACTCTCCTGCAACCCCCCTTCCCAGAGGGTCTTCCTCTGTGACCTTGGCCTCTTTCCACTGATACATCAGACCAGACTCGCAAGGGGAAGAGGAAATCCCCCGGCACAGAGAGGAGATCCACCCCTGCACACACACCCTCCCCTAAGAGTAGGAACACTGAGCCCCCCACCCATGCATCCCCCAAAATGAAGAAATCCAACACCCCACCACCATCCCACACTTCCACCACAAAATCTACTTCCTCCCGAGCCCAGGCCACCCCTCCCAAAGTTCAAACATCACACCCCATCCCAGTTTCACCCACACACCATTACACCATTCCCAAGATGATACGGGCCTTCCCCCCTACCACAAGCACTTTCCCTCCCACAACACCACACCTTCTGTCTGTTCCTGACACTGCAGTGGAGCCCCCACCCCCTCAATCAGCCCAGTCCACTGCAGTGGATCCTGACACTCCAGTAGACCCCATCCCTCCCACAACCCAAACTGGTACACCCTAGTCCTGTCCCTGTGGTGCCTGGCATGCCCCTAAAGATGCCCTTCCAAGGGAGATGTCCCCTAGTTGCAGCAGTGCAGGCAAGTGAGGGAGGAATAATCATATGGATTACCCCTAAAGGACTCTATAAAATGGACTGGCCATTGGCCTTATTGTTCTTCATGTTTTTGAATTTGAAATATAAATGCTGAATAAAGCATTTTTCTTTCTTTGTAGATTTGCTTTTCGTGTACCAAATTTTGTTAATAAGTCTAATGAAATTGCTGTTGAAATCTTGTTGTGGGAAAATAATGATATAGTGATGTGATGGACTGCAGGTGGTCCATGGTATATGTGTCCTATTACAGTATGTATCAGAGTCATCATTGTCTGCAATTGCAGGTTGTCATGATCCACAACATTTTGGACAATGAGTGTGACATGCTTTTAACAACCTACCATCTTTGACTTACACTTTTGCACATAGGTCGTGCTGACATTTTTACACATTGTACAATTTTTTCAAGGTGCAACCGTCTACGATGGACATGCAGAATAGCGCATTGATGATGAACAAGTCATCTGTCTCATCAGTGCAACTTGGTAAATATGAATTTTGACTTCATGCAGATGACTTTGGACACACACATGTACACAGGCTGATGGAAACAAAGTATTCTGTGTGTTGTAATTGTTGGATCCATGTCCGAGTCTCATTCAGACATGGTAGACCCCTGCCAAGACCAAGCTTCACACAGCTGACCTTCCACAGTAGTGAAATTACCTCATGGCAGTGTGTTAATCTGTGACATATCCTGAGCCCATGGTGTGTGTCATGTGAGCAAGATTCTCTGTCTTCAAACCTCCTTTTCTACCAAGACTATAGTCCGTGTAGATGTTCCTGTTGGAGAAGCTTTCTGTGTGCTGACTAGTCCAGTGCTTCCTAGGACTATTTGACTTTGAGTGTCCAAGATGTGGGTACACCAGTAGAATGGAGTCATTATGGTGACATCCCTTGTTGGGTTGAGACAAGGGCCTGCACTGTGAGCAAACTCACATGTGACACATTTTGAATTCCCCGAGTCACATTTGTGCTAGCAACATCAGCGTGTTTTTAATCTGTCATCTGTTTTTGCAAGTTTGGCACTTATATGTGTCTATGACTGATCACAATTAGCAGATTCTACCCTTCCCTGTAGCCTAATGGCAACATGTCTTATTTGTAGGTCTCCTTAAGTGATTTCATTATTCAGAGACAGTGTTCAAGTTCCAAATGTGTCCAATACATATCACGTTATGCACATGTACACCATCCTAAATGGATGTACAAATTTCCCATGTGTTATGTCTAGCTATGTGTGTTGTGTTTGTGAAACACAGATCCCACCACCACCCCTGGTGTTGTCAACAGTGCAGGAAGATTAGCTTACACATTTGCCTGTGCATTTGAGCCTACTGACACAGTTGTTGTATCCCCTATCTGGTGAGCCATGTGTCTTCCAAGTCTTCTGCAGTACACACTCAGCATTGGCAATTTGACAATAGTGATGATCTGCACATAATGCAGCTTTTGTGGTTAGATGCAGAGTTCATGTGATAGACATGCAAACAAGTTAACATTGTAAATGGTCTGATCTTGAGTTGTGTGCAACGCACATAGTCAACACATGTTGACTGTCTCATATGTTGTTGTTGGTCCATGCTTTTCTACACAGCAAGTAGGAATGTTGTCTCCACATGTAGCGCTGACAGCTGTGACAAAACCACTTCATGTTTGTTGCAGTAGGAGGCTCATGATTCTATTTTGAGTGTCTGTGGACTTGTGTGGTGTCGTGGGCAGTCTCCTGTGTGCTTCATTGTACATTAACTCATCAAAATGGCATTCTTCTGTGAGTGTGTTTACTCATGTTGCCCAACATGTTCTGTAAATGTGTTGTTTTGGACCGATACAGTGAATTTGTGTCCCATACATATGTCTGTCTGCAACTCTTGTTCAACCATCAAATGTGTGTGTCCTAGTATGTGGCATGCTGGGTGTACCTTCCTGATCCAGAAATTGCCACATTGGTCATGCACAACAGTACATGGACCCATGTTTGAATTGAGATCAGAATGATGTGTGGTCAGTAATGTATTCCTCGTCATACAGCCAGTGATCCATGCTGTCATGGGTTCCTGTGCAATGTTACCTGTCAATGTAGGTTTAGATGATGCACATTGCTGGTGATCAATGTGTGCGGTGTTTAGACTGGCCAAGTGTGACTTGTCTCCTGGCAAGGCACCTACCTACAATGTGGCCTCACATTACTAGCCCTGCCCTGGGAGTAATGGTTGGGTATGTGAGATGATAGTTGTTCTTGCAAGGCACCTGACACAGTGCGCAAGAGTGAGTGTGCTCAGAAGTATGGCCCACATCCTTATTTGGCATCTTAGAGGGTCAGCAGACAGGATACTGTCACCACAGTGCTGTAGCCTTGAGGGTACTGTGGAAGAGAGTCAGTCTCTTGATGTGTTGTTTGTTGTTCCACCAAGCTTGTTCTGCATGTGACTCTTGTGCACCCGCTCATCATACAATGCCTGATTGGCCACATTCACTATCCCAAATTATAGAATACTTCCAAATTGTACTCAACACGCATATGTCTCAGTGGAGTTCTGACCCACATCGTGTGTATTGTGCCAGGCAAGGAACACTTCAACACTCACACAGATGTTGTGTTTGTTCTGCAGTATGTGGCTGGTTGGTTGTCTTTTTGCATCTTCACCCATGTATTTCGACTGTGTTTGAATGGCATTGAGTGGATGTTCCGTTTAGTTTTTTTCTCTACTGGCCCTGGGACTACTTCATCTTCACTCTGCACATCCCTTATGTTTTGCATTTCACCTTGCTGCCACAGTGTGGTACTGGATCTCATCAATGCTGTTGTCTCAGATTGAATCCTTTGTATTTGTGTCTGCTTGTGACAAAAATGTGTGTTTATGCATTTTGGATGGACACATGTTACATTGTCCAATTGAACATTGGTGGCAGTGTTAGCCCCCAATAGCACTGATTGCCTGCATATGGCTGGGGTATGTAACACACACAACAATGCTTGCCTCAACAGTTCAGTTGTTGTTTGGCACACAAACACTACTTCATCACTACATTGCTTGTGTGTTTTGGCCCCAAAAACTACATGATTGCTTGAACATGCTGGGGGTGTGAGACCTACATTCACCTTTTTGTTACTACAGTGTTGGCGTGATTATTCACCAAATCCACTATTTGGTTGACAATGCTGGGGGCTTGAACCCCACATTAACCTTTTTGTCACTACAGTGTTGGCGGGTTTATACCCCACATCCACTATATGGTTGACAATGCTGGGGGCTTGAACCTCACATTCACCTTTTTGTCCCTACAGTGTTGGCGGGTTTATACCCCACATCCACTATATGGTTGACAAGGCTGGGGGCTTGAACCCCACATTCACCTTTTTGTCACTACAGTGTTTGTCGGTTTATACCCCAAATCCACTCTATGGTTAACAATGCTGGGGGCTTGAAACCCACATTTACCTTTTTGTCACTACAGAGATGGGGGGTTTGTTCAACATGTCACTATATGTATTTTTTTACAGGCAGTTTGCACACATAACACAAAGTTTGCATTGCAACCTTGGGGGAGTGTTAGGCATCCACCCCCTATAGGTAGAGAATGCTGGTAGTGATAGACATCCACCCCCTATGGGGTGGCCAATGCTGTAGTGTTAGGCATCCACCCCCTATGGGGTGGCCAATGCTGGTAGTGTTAGGCATCCACCCCCTATGATGTGGCCAATGCTGGTAGTGTTAGTCATCCACCCCCTATAGGTAGAGAATCCTGGGAGTGATAGACATCCACCCATATGGGGTGGCCAATGCTGGTAGTGTTAGGCATCCACCCCCTATGGGGTGGCCAATGCTAGTAGTGTTAGGCATCCACCCCCTATGGGGTGGCCAATGCTGGTAGTGTTAGTCATCCACCCCCCTATGGGGTGGCCAATGCTGGTAGTGTTATTCATCCACCCCCCTATAGGTAGAGAATGCTGGGAGTGATAACCATCCACCCCTATGGGGTGGCCAATGCTGGTAGTGTTAGGCATCCACCCCGTATGGGGTGGCCAATGCTGGTAGTGTTAGGCATCCACCCCCCTATAGGTAGAGAATGCTGGGAGTGATAGACATCCACCCCCTATAGGTAGAGAATGCTGGTAGTGATAGACATCCACCCCCTATAGGTAGAGAATGCTGGTAGTGATATACATCCACCCCCTATGGGGTGGCCAATGCTGGTAGTGATAGACATCCACCCCCTATGGGGTGGCCAATGCTGGTAGTGTTAGGCATCCACCCCCTATGGGGTGGCCAATGCTGGTAGTGTTAGGCATCCACCCCCCTATAGGTAGAGAATGCTGGTAGTGATAGACATCCACCCCCTATGGGGTGTCCAATGCTGGTAGTGTTAGGCATCCACCCCCTATGGGGTGGCCAATGCTGGTAGTGTTAGGCATCCACCCCCTGTGGGGTGGCAAATGCTGGTAGTGTTAGGCAACCACCCCCCAATAGGTAGAGAATGCTGGTAGTGATAGATATCCACCCCCTATGGGGTGGCCAATGCTGGTAGTTTTAGGCATCCACCCCCTATGGGATGGCCAATGCTGGTAGTGTTAGGCATCCACCCCCTATGGGGTGGACAATGCTGGCAGTGATGGACATCCACCCCCTATGGGGGTGTTGCCTTTCGCGGGGTTGTGACGTTTTTGTGTGTGGTAGGTGTCTGACTTACCGTCTGTGATGAACGCGTCGGTTACAGTTGTTGAATCGACCCTAGGCGTACAGTATGGGGATGACATGCGCGATCGAATACATGGCTGCTTCGTCTCATACGCAGTGATCGTGTTGTGGCGCGATTCGGAGCTGAAATACAGCTCTACCGGATGCAGTGACGTGCTGGAGGTAGAGACCTGTTCGGCGTGTAGGAAGTACGCATCGTACTTGGCCGGCCGGAAACTGGTTTGAAAATGGCTCCGGACGACTCCATTCAGCGTTTACGGAGCCTGTTCGTACGGGAATTGGTCCTGGAATCAGAGCGTACGTGTCGCTCGGGAATAGGAGACATTTACGCATCGTACTTCCTCGTTTGGATGGACCGGCTCCCGGAACGTGTCGGTCAGATGGTAACACTACAGACAGCTCTCGGAGTGCCTTCTGAGCGGGATCAGAATCGACCCCTTAGTGTTTAAGCAAAAATGCGCAATTTTTGATGAAAGAGATAACACACCTCCCTTAGGACATGCTTCAGAAAGGTAAAAAATTGTCAGTTTTCAAATGTTGCATCTTTCAACTACATCTCACATTTGTATGTGGATCATCACTTTTAGAGATAAAATAAGCTTGTTTAAAGTGGTTTTCGTGCTTCTAGGGGCCCTAAACGCAAGATTTGTGGAATGGGTAACAGTAAATGAAAATGGCCAATTTACTCACTGTGGGGCCTTAAAAAGTGTTTCTTCACCCCAGTAAGTGAATTAAAGAACATTTGGAGGCCTATAATGTTCAAGCGAAAATGCCAGACTTTTGATGTAAGAGATAACACCCCCTCACGAAATGCTTCAGAAAAAAGTAAAAAATGGTTCGTTTTCAAATGTTGAATCTTTCAACTACATCTCATATTTGTATGTGGATCATCACTTTTAGAGATAAAATGAGCATGTTTAGAGTGATTTTCATGCTTCCAGGGGCCCTACATCCAAGATTTGTGGAATGGGTAAAAGTTAATGTCAATAGCAAATTTACTAACTCAGAGGCCTTAAAAATTGGTTCTTCACTCCAGGAAGTGAATTAAAAAAACATTTGGAGACCTTTAATGTTCAAGCGAAAATGCCAGACGTTTGATAAAAGATATAACACTACCCTTACGACATGCTTAAGAAAGATAAAAAATGGTGCATTTTCAACTGTTTCATCTTTTAACTACATCTAACTTATGTATTTGGATCATCACTTTTACCGATAGATTGAGCATGTTTAAAGTGATTTTTGTGCTTCCAGGGGCCCTAAATGCAACATTTGGGGGTGGGTAAAAGTGAGTGAAAATGGCTAATTCACTCACTCTGAGGCCTTAAAAAGTGTTTCTTCACCCAATGACATGAATTGAATAACATTTGGGGTCATTTAATGTTCAAGTGAAAACTCCCGATTCCTTTAGGAAATAGATATCACAACTGCTTCAGAAATGTAGAAAGTCGTCCGTTTTTAAATGTTGCCTCTTTCAACTACATCTCACATTTGTATGTGGATCATCACTTTTAGAGATAAAATATGCTTGTTTACAGTGTTTTTCGTGCTTCTAGGGACCCTAAACAAAAGATTTGTGGAATGGGTAAAAGTGAATGAAAATGGCCAATTTACTCACTGTGGGGCTTTAAAAAGTGTTTCTTCCCCCAGTAAGTGAATTAAAGAACATTTGGAGGCCTTTAATGTTCAAGCGAAAATGCCAGACTTTTGATGTAAGAGATAACAGCCCCTCACGACATGCTTCAGAAAAAAGTAAAAAATGGTCCGTTTTCAAATGTTGAATCTTTCAACTACAGCTCATATTTGTATGTGGATCATCACTTTTAGAGATAAAATGAGCATGTTTAGAGTGATTTTCATGCTTCTAGGGGCCCTACATCCAAGATTTGTGGAATGGGTAAAAGTTAATGACAATGGCAAATTTACTCACTCTGAGACCTTAAAAATTGGTTCTTCACTCCAGGAAGTGAATTAAAAAACATTTGGAGACCTTTAATGTTTAAGCGAAAATGCCAGACATTTGATGAAATATATAGCACTACCCTTATGACATGCTTCAGAAAGGTAAAAAATGGTGCATTTTCAACTATTGCATCTTTTAACTACATCTCACATATGTATGTGGATCATCACTTTTACCGATAGATTGAGCATGTTTAAAGTGATTTTCGTGCTTCAAGGGACCCTAAAGGCAACATTTGGGGGGTGGGTAAAAGTGAGTGAAAATGGCTAATTCACTCATTCTGAGGCCTTAAAAAGTGTTTCTTCACCCAATTTAGTGAATTGAATAACATTTGAGGGCATTTAATGTTCAAGTGAAAACTCCCTATTCCTTTAGGAAATAGATATCACAACTGCTTCAAAAATGTAAAAAATGGTCCGTTTTCAAATGTTGCATCTTTCAACTACAACTCACATTTGTATGTGGATCATCGCTTTTAGAGATAAAATAGGCTTGTTTAAAGTGTTTTTCGTGCTTCTAGGAGCCCTAAATGCAAGATTTGTGGAATTGGTAAAAGTGAATGAAAATGCCAATTTACTCACTGTGGGGCCTTAAAAAGTGTTTCTTAACCCCCTTAAGGGAATTAAATAAAATTTGGAGGACTTTAATGTTCAAGCGAAAATGCCTGACTTTTGCTGAAATAGGAAACATCCCCCTTACGACATTCCTCAGAAAGTGAAAAAATGGTCCATTTTCAAATGTTGCATCTTTCAACTACATCTCACATATGTATTTCGATCAACACTTTTACAGATAGATTCAGCATGTTCAAAGTGATTTTCGTGCTTCCAGGGGCCCTAAATGCAAGATTTGTGGAATGGGTTAAAGTGGGTAAAAATGGCCAATTTACTCACTCTGAGGCCTTAAAAAGTGTTTCTTCACCCTGGGAAGTGAATTAAATAACATTTGAAGGCATTTAATGTTCATGCCAAAACACCCGATTCTTTTATCATATAGATATCACCCCCTTCTTACGATATGCTTCAGAAAGATTAAAAAATGGTCTGTTTTCAAATGTTGCATCTTTCAACTACATCTCACTTTTGTATGTGGATTATCACTTTTAGAGATAAATTGAGCATGTTTAAAGTGATTTTCATGCTTAAAGTGGCCCTAAATGCAAGATTTGTAGTATGGGTAAAAGTGAATGAAAATGGCCAATTTACTCACTGTGGGGCCTTAAAAAGTGTTTCTTCATCCCGGTAAGTGAATTAAATAACATTAGGAGGCATTTAATGTTCAAGCGAAAACACCCGATTCTGTTACGAAATATATATCACAATTCCTTATGACATGCTTCAGAAAGGTAAAAAATGGTCCATTTACAAATGTTGCATCTTTCAACTACATCTCACATTTATATGTGGATCATCACTTTTAGAGATAAAATGAGCATGTATAAAGTGATTTTCATGCTTAAAGGAGCCATAAATCCAAGATTTGCGGAATGGGTAAAAGTAAATGAAATGGCAAATTTACTCACTCTGACCCTTAAAAAGTGTTTCTTCACCCCGGGAATAGAATTAAATAACAATTGGAGGTATTTAATGTTCAAGGGATATCGCCTGATTTTTCATGAAAGAGCTAATACCCCCCTTATGACATGCTTCAGAAAGGTAAAAAATTGTCCATTTTCAAATGTTGCATCTTTCAACTACATCTTACATTTGTATCTGGATCATCACTTTTAGAAATAGAATGAGCATGTTTAAAGTGATTTTTGTGCTTCCACGGGCCTTAAACGCAAGATTTGTGGAATCGGTAAAAGTGAATGTAATTGGCCAATTTACTCACTCTGAGAACTTAAAAGTGTTTCTTACCACCAGGAAGTGAAATAAATAACATTTGGAGGCCTTTAATGTTCAAACGAAAACACCAGACTTTTGATGAAACAGATAACCACCCCCTTACGACATGCTTCAGAAAGGTAAAAAATTGTCCATTTTCAAATGTTGCATCTTTCAACTACATCTCACATATGTATTTGGAGGTTCACTTTTAAAGATAGGTTGAGCATGTTTAAAGTGATTCTTGTGCTTCTAGGGGCCGTAAATGCAAGATTTGTGGAATGGGTAAAAGTAAATGAAATGGCAAATTTACTCACTCTGACCCTTAAAAAGTGTTTCTTCACCCCGGGAAGTGAATTAAATAACATTTGGAGGCATTTAATGTTCAAGCAAAAAGGCTCAATTTTTTTATAAATAGCTAACACCCCCTTCCGACAGGCTTCAGAAATGTAAAAAATGGTCCATTTCCAAATGTTGCATCTTTCAACTACATCTCACATTTATATGTGGATCATCAGTTTTAGAGATAACATGAGCATGTTTAAAGTGATTTTCATGCTTCAACCGGCCCTAAATGCAAGATTTGTGAAATGGGTAAAAGTGAATAAAAATGGCCAATTTACTCACTCTGAGGTCTTAAAAAGTGTTTCTTCTGCCCGGGAAGGGAATTAAATAATATTTGGAGGCATTTAGGGGCAGATTTACAAGGCCCTTGCGCCACTTTTGCGTCATTTTTAACATGGGAAAAGTGACGCAAAAGTGGCGCAAGGGCCTTGTAAATAAGCCCCTTAGTGTTTAACTGAAAACGCCCGATTTTTGATGAAAGAGATAACACCCCCCCCCCCCAGGACATGCTTCAGAAAGGTAAAAAACGGTCCATTTTCAAATGTTGCATCTTTCAACTACATCTCACATTTGTATGTGGATCATCACTTTTAGAGATAAAATAAGCTTGTTTTAAGTGTTTTTTGTGCTTCTAGGGGCCCTAAACACAAGATTTGTGGAATGTGTAAAAGTGAATTAAAATGCCAATTTACTGTACTCCTGGCCAAAATAGGTAGCCGTGCAGATGCGTTGTGCCTTAGGAAATGCAGCCAAGACAGTACTTTTTACCATGTCCTGTGGGAATGTCCCAATATACGTCCTCTATGGGACAGCGCAATCAAAAAAATGAGGGACACACTGGGTAAACACCTTCAATTATCGCCGCGACTGGGGATTCTCAATATATGGGAGACAACCGACCTGACAGACATAGAACAGCAATGGGTGGCATTGGGGTACCTGCTGGTGAAGCGGGCTATAGCGATGCTCTGGGGATCCGACAAACGACCATTAAAGGTTGGGTGGGTGGCAGAGATGGATAGATGCATGATTGCAGTAAAGGAGGTTTATAAACAAAGGGGCTGCCCTAAAAAGTGGGACAAGAAATGAGGAGGGTGGAATGCTTTTAGGGGAGAGATTTGTACTTCTCCCACAGAAGATAGGGCGATGAGGAGAAGTCGAAACAGTGACCTTCCAAACCGTTAAATACTTGCAGCATGTAATTATTGATGTACTAATAATGCACGAAATTCGGGCTAAATGCGATACTGTAATGATGACTCTATGATTTAACTTTAATAAAAATTGTTAAAAAAAAAAAAAAAAAAATGCCAATTTACTTACTGTGGGGCCTTAAAAGGTCTTTCAACTACATCTCACATATGTATTTCGATCAACACTTTTACACATAGATTCAGCATGTTCAAAGTGATTTTCGTGCTTCCAGGGGCCCTAAATGCAAGATTTGTGGAAAGGGTTAAAGTGGATGAAAATGGCCAATTTACTCACTCTGAGGCCTTAAAAAGTGGTTCTTCACCCCAGGAAGTGAATTAAAAAACATTTGGAGACCTTTAATGTTCAAGCGAAAATGCCAGACTTTTGGTGAAAGATATAACACTACCAGTTCGACATGCTTCAGAAAGGTAAAAAATGGTGCATTTTCAACTGTTGCATCTTTTAACTACATCTCACATATGCATTTGGATCATCACTTTTACCGATAGATTGAACATGTTTAAAGTGATTTTTGTGCTTCCAGGGGCCCTAAATGCAACATTTGGGAAATGGGTGAAAGTGAATGAAAATGGCCAATTAACTCACTCTGAAGCCTTAAAAAGTGTTTCTTTACCCAATGACGTGAATTGAATAACATTTGGGGGCATTTAATGTTCAAGTGAAAATTCCCGATTCTCTTAGGAAATAGATATCACAACTGCTCCAGATATGTAAAAAATGGTCTGTTTACAAATGATGCATCTTTCACTATATCTCACATTTGTATGTGGATCATCAGTTTTAGAGATAAAAATGAGCATGTATAAAGTGATTTTCATGCTTAAAGTGGCCCTAAATGCAAGGTTTGTGGAATGGGTAAAAGGGAATGAAACTGGCCAATTTACTCAGTCTGAGGTCCTAAAAAGTGTTTCTTCACCCCGGGAATAGAATTAAATAACATTTGGAGGCATTTAATGTTCAAGCGAAAATGCCAGACTTTTGATGAAAGAGATAATACCCCCTTTACGACATGCTTCAGAAAGGTAAAAAATGGTGCATTTTCAACTGTTGCATCTTTCAACTACACCTCACATTTGTATGTGGATCATCACTTTTACAGATAGACTGGGCATATTTAAAGTGATTTTCGTGTTTCCAGAGGCCCTAAATGCAAGATTTGTGGAATGGGAAAACGTCAATGAAAATGGCTAATTAACTCACTCTGAGGCCTTAAAAAGTGTTTCTTTACCCAATGACGTGAATTGAATAACATTTGGGGGCATTTAATGTTCAATCGAAAACACCAGACTTATGATGAAAGAGATAACCCCCGCTTAAGACATGCATCAGAAATGTAAAAAATGGCCCATTTTAAAATGTTATTTCTTTCAACTACATCTAACATATGTATTTGGATCTTCACTTTTACAGATAGATTGAGCATGTTCAAAATTATTTTCGTGCTTCCAGGGGCCCTTAATGCAAGATTTGTGGAATGGGTAAAAGTGAATGAAAATGGCAAATTTTCTCACTCTGATGCCTTATAAATTGTTCTTCACCCCGGGATGTGAATTAAATAAAATTTGGGGGCATTTAATGTTCAAGCAAAAACACCAGACTTTTGATGAAAGAGATAAAACCCCCCCTTAGGACATGCATCAGAAAGGAAAAAAATGGTCTATTTTTAAATGTTGCATCTTTCAACTACATCTCACATATGTATTTGGATCTTCTCTATTGCAGATAGATTGAGCATGTTTAAAGTGACTTTCGTGCTTTCAGGGGACCTAAATGCAAGATTTGTAGAATTGGTTAAAGTGCATTAAAATGGCCAATTTACTCACTCTGAAGCTTTAAAAAGTGGTTCTTCATCCCAGGAAGTGAATTAAATAATATTTGGAGGCATTTAATATACAATCGAAAGCGCCCGATTTTTGATGAAAGAGATTACACCCCCTTACGACATGCATCAAAAAAGTAAAAATGGTCCCTTGTCAAATGTTGCATCTTTCAACTACAACTCACATTTGTACGTAGATCATCACTTTTAGAGATAAAAATGAGCATGTTTAAAGTGATTTTCGTGCTTCCAGGGGCCCTAAATCCATGATTTGTGGAATGGGGAAAAGTGAATGAAAACGGCCTATGTACTCACTCTGAGGTCTTAAAAAGTGTATCTTCTCCCGGGAAGGGAGTTAAATAACATTTGGAGGCATTTAATGTTGAAGCGAAAATGCCCGACTTTTGATGAAATAGGAAACATCCCCCTTACAACATTCTTCAGAAAGTGAAAAAATGGTCCATTTTCAAATGTTGCATCTTTCAACTACATCTCACATATGTATTTCGATCAACACTTTTACACATAGATTCAGCATGTTCAAAGTGATTTTCGTGCTTCCAGGGGCCCTAAATGCAAGATTTGTGGAAAGGGTTAAAGTGGGTGAAAATGGCCAATTTACTCACTCTGAGGCCTTAAAAGTGTTTCTTCACCCTGGGAAGTGAATTAAATAACATTTGAAGGCATTTAATGTTCAAGCCAAAACATCCGATACTTTTATCATATAGACATCACCCCTATTCTTATTATATGCTTCGGAAAGGTAAAAAAATGGTCTGTTTTCAAATGATGCATCTTTCAACTACATCTCACTTTTGTATGTGGATCATCACTTTTAGAGATAAATTGAGCATGTTTAAAGTGATTTTCATGCTTAAAGGGGCCCTAAATGCAAGATTTGTAGTATGGGTAAAAGTGAATGAAAATGGCCAATTTACTCACTGTGGGGCATTAAAAAGTGTTTCTTCATCCCGGTAAGTGAATTAAATAGCATTTGGAGGCATTTAATGTTCAAGCGAAAACACCCGATGCTGTTAGGAAATAGATAGTACAACTCCTTATGACATGCTTCAGAAAGGTAAAAAATGGTCCATTTACAAATGTGGGATCTTTCAACTACATCTCACATTTGTATGTGGATCATCACTTTTAGAGATAAAATGAGCATGTATAAAGTGATTTTCATGCTTAAAGGAGCCATAAATGCAAGATCTGTGTAATTGGTAAAAGTGAATAAAAATGGCCAATTTACTCACTCTGAAGTCTTAAAAAGTGTTTCTTCACCCCGGGAATAGAATTAAATAACAATTGGAGGTATTTAATGTTCAAGGGATATCGCCTGATTTTTCATGAAAGAGCTAATACCCCCTTAAGACATGCTTCAGAAAGGTAAAAAATTGTCCACTTTCAAATGTTGCATCTTTCAACTACATCTTACATTTGTATGTGGATCATCACTTTTAGAAATAGAATGAGCATGTTTAAAGTGATTTTTGTGCTTCCACGGGCCTTAAACGCAAGATTTGTGGAATCGGTAAAAGTGAATGTAATTGGCCAATTTACTCTCTCTGAGAACTTAAAAAGTGTTTCTTACCACCAGGAAGTGAATTAAATAACATTTGGAGGCCTTTAATGTTCAAACGAAAACACCAGACTTTTGATGAAACAGATAACCACCCCCTTACGACATGCTTCAGAAAAGAAAAATATTGTCCATTTTCAAATGTTGCATCTTTCAACTACATCTCACATATGTATTTGGATCTTCACTTTTAAAGATAGGTTGAACATGTTTAAAGTGATTTTTGTGCTTTTAGGGGCCCTAAATGCAAGATTTGTGGAATGGGTAAAAGTAAATGAAATGGCAAATTTACTCACTCTGACCCTTAAAAAGTGTTTCTTCAACCCTGGAAGTGAATTAAATAACATTTGGAGGCATTTAATGTTCAAGCCAAAAAACGCTCAATTTTATTATAAATAAATAACACCCCCTTATGACAGGCTTCAGAAATGTAAAAAATGGTCCGTTTCCAAATGTTGCATCTTTCAACTGCATCTCACATTTATATGTGGATCATCAGTTTTAGAGATAACATGAGCATGTTTAAAGTGATTTTCATGCTTCAACCGGCCCTAAATGCAAGATTTGTGAAATGGGTAAAAGTGAATAAAAATGGCCAATTTACTCACTCTGAGGTCTTAAAAAGTGTTTCTTCTCCCCGGGAAGGGAATTAAATAAAATTTGGAGGCATTTAGTGTTTAACTGAAAATGCCCGATTTTTGTTGAAAGAGATAACACCCCCCCACAGGACATGCTTCAGATAGGTAAAAAACGGTCCGTTTTCAAATGTTGCATCTTTCAACTACATCTCACATTTGTATGTGGATCATCACTTTTAGAGATAAAATAAGCTTGTTTTAAGTGTTTTTTGTGCTTCTAGGGGCTCTAAACACAAGATTTGTGGAATGGGTAAAAGTGAATGAAAATGCCAATTTACTCACTGTGGGGCCTTAAAAAGTGTTTCTTCACCCCGGTAAGTGAATTAAAGAACATTTGCAGGCCTTTAATGTTTAAGCAAAAACGTCAGACCTTTGATGTAAGAGATAACACCCTCTCACAACATACTTCAGAAAAAAGTAAAAAATTGTCCCTTTTTAAATGTTGAATCTTTCAACTACATCTCATATTTGTATGTGGATCATCTCTTTTAGAGATAAAATGAGCATGTTTAGAGTGATTTTCTTGCTTCCAGGGGACCTACATCCAGGATTTATAAAATGGGTAAAAGTGAATGAAAATGGCAAGTTTACTCACTCTGAGGCCTTAAAAAGTGGTTCTTCACCCCAGGAAGTGAATTAAAAACATCTGGAGACCTTTAATGTTCAAGCGAAAATGCCAGACTTTTGATGAAAGATATAACACTACACTTACGACATGCTTCAGAAAGGTAAAAAATTGTGCATTTTCAACTGTTGCATCTTTTAACTACATCTCACATATGCATTTGGTTCATCACTTTTACCGATAAATTGAACATGTTTAAAGTGAATTTTGTGCTTCCAGGGGCCCTAAATGCAACATTTGGGAAATGGGTAAAAGTGAATGAAAATGGCTAATTAACTCACTCTGAGGCCTTAAAAAGTGTTTCTTTACCCAATGACGTGAATTGAATAACATTTGGGGGCATTTAATGTTCAAGTGAAAACTCCCGATTCTTTTAGGAAATAGATATCACAACTGCTCCAGATATGTAAAAAATGGTCTGTTTACAAATGATGCATCTTTCACTATATCTCACATTTGTATGTTGATCATCAGTTTTAGAGATAAAAATGAGCATGTATAAAGTGATTTTCATGCTTAAAGGGGTCCTAAATGCAAGGTTTGTGGAATGGGTAAAAGGGAATGAAACTGGCCAATTTACTCAGTCTGAGGTCCTAAAAAGTGTTTTTTCACCCCGGGAATAGAATTAAATAACATTTGGAGGCATTTAATGTTCAAGCGAAAATGCCAGACTTTTGATGAAAGAGATAATACCCCCTTTACGACATGATTCAGAAAGGTAAAAAATGGTGCATTTTCAACTGTTGCATCTTTCAACTACACCTCACATTTGTATGTGGATCATCACTTTTACAGATAGACTGGGCATATTTAAAGTGATTTTCGTGTTTCCAGAGGCCCTAAATGCAAGATTTGTGGAATGGGAAAACGTCAATGAAAATGGCTAATTAACTCACTCTGAGGCCTTAAAAGTGTTTCTTTACCCAATGACGTGAATTGAATAACATTTGGGGGCATTTAATGTTCAATCGAAAACACCAGACTTATGATGAAAGAGATAACCCCCGCTTAAGACATGCATCAGAAATGTAAAAATGTCCCATTTTAAAATGTTATTTCTTTCAACTACATCTAACATATGTATTTGGATCTTCACTTTTACAGATAGATTGAGCATGTTTAAAATTATTTTCGTGCTTCCAGGGGCCCTTAATGCAAGATTTGTGGAATGGGTAAAAGTGAATGAAAATGGCAAATTTTCTCACTCTGATGCCTTATAAATTGTTCTTCACCCCGGGATGTGAATTAAATAAAATTTGGGGGCATTTAATGTTCAAGCAAAAACACCAGACTTTTGATGAAAGAGATAAACCCCCCTTAGGACATGCATCAGAAAGGAAAAAAATTGTCTATTTTTAAATGTTGCATCTTTCAACTACATCTCACATATGTATTTGGATCTTCTCTATTGCAGATAGATTGAGCATGTTTAAAGTGACTTTCGTGCTTTCAGGGGACCTAAATGCAAGATTTGTAGAATTGGTTAAAGTGCATTAAAATGGCCAATTTACTCACTCTGAAGCTTTAAAAAGTGGTTCTTCATCCCAGGAAGTGAATTAAATAATATTTGGAGGCATTTAATATACAATCGAAAGCGCCCGATTTTTGATGAAAGAGATTACACCCCCCTTACGACATGCATCAAAAAAGTAAAAAATGGTCCCTTGTCAAATGTTGCATCTTTCAACTACAACTCACATTTGTACGTAGATCATCACTTTTAGAGATAAAAATGAGCATGTTTAAAGTGATTTTCGTGCTTCCAGGGGCCCTAAATCCATGATTTGTGGAATGGGGAAAAGTGAATGAAAACGGCCTATGTACTCACTCTGAGGTCTTAAAAGTGTATCTTCTCCCCGGGAAGGGAGTTAAATAACATTTGGAGGCATTTAATGTTGAAGCGAAAATGCCCGACTTTTGATGAAATAGGAAACATCCCCCTTACAACATTCTTCAGAAAGTGAAAAAATGGTCCATTTTCAAATGTTGCATCTTTCAACTACATCTCACATATGTATTTCGATCAACACTTTTACACATAGATTCAGCATGTTCAAAGTGATTTTCGTGCTTCCAGGGGCCCTAAATGCAAGATTTGTGGAAAGGGTTAAAGTGGGTGAAAATGGCCAATTTACTCACTCTGAGGCCTTAAAAAGTGTTTCTTCACCCTGGGAAGTGAATTAAATAACATTTGAAGGCATTTAATGTTCAAGCCAAAACATCCGATACTTTTATCATATAGACATCACCCCTATTCTTATTATATGCTTCGGAAAGGTAAAAAAATGGTCTGTTTTCAAATGATGCATCTTTCAACTACATCTCACTTTTGTATGTGGATCATCACTTTTAGAGATAAATTGAGCATGTTTAAAGTGATTTTCATGCTTAAAGGGGCCCTAAATGCAAGATTTGTAGTATGGGTAAAAGTGAATGAAAATGGCCAATTTACTCACTGTGGGGCATTAAAAGGTGTTTCTTCATCCCGGTAAGTGAATTAAATAGCATTTGGAGGCATTTAATGTTCAAGCGAAAACACCCGATGCTGTTAGGAAATAGATAGTACAACTCCTTATGACATGCTTCAGAAAGGTAAAAAATGGTCCATTTACAAATGTGGGATCTTTCAACTACATCTCACATTTGTATGTGGATCATCACTTTTAGAGATAAAATGAGCATGTATAAAGTGATTTTCATGCTTAAAGGAGCCATAAATGCAAGATCTGTGTAATTGGTAAAAGTGAATAAAAATGGCCAATTTACTCACTCTGAAGTCTTAAAAAGTGTTTCTTCACCCCGGGAATAGAATTAAATAACAATTGGAGGTATTTAATGTTCAAGGGATATCGCCTGATTTTTCATGAAAGAGCTAATACCCCCCTTAAGACATGCTTCAGAAAGGTAAAAAATTGTCCACTTTCAAATGTTGCATCTTTCAACTACATCTTACATTTGTATGTGGATCATCACTTTTAGAAATAGAATGAGCATGTTTAAAGTGATTTTTGTGCTTCCACGGGCCTTAAACGCAAGATTTGTGGAATCGGTAAAAGTGAATGTAATTGGCCAATTTACTCTCTCTGAGAACTTAAAAGTGTTTCTTACCACCAGGAAGTGAATTAAATAACATTTGGAGGCCTTTAATGTTCAAACGAAAACACCAGACTTTTGATGAAACAGATAACCACCCCCTTACGACATGCTTCAGAAAAGAAAAATATTGTCCATTTTCAAATGTTGCATCTTTCAACTACATCTCACATATGTATTTGGATCTTCACTTTTAAAGATAGGTTGAACATGTTTAAAGTGATTTTTGTGCTTTTAGGGGCCCTAAATGCAAGATTTGTGGAATGGGTAAAAGTAAATGAAATGGCAAATTTACTCACTCTGACCCTTAAAAAGTGTTTCTTCAACCCTGGAAGTGAATTAAATAACATTTGGAGGCATTTAATGTTCAAGCCAAAAAACGCTCAATTTTATTATAAATAAATAACACCCCCTTATGACAGGCTTCAGAAATGTAAAAAATGGTCCGTTTCCAAATGTTGCATCTTTCAACTGCATCTCACATTTATATGTGGATCATCAGTTTTAGAGATAACATGAGCATGTTTAAAGTGATTTTCATGCTTCAACCGGCCCTAAATGCAAGATTTGTGAAATGGGTAAAAGTGAATAAAAATGACCAAATTACTCACTCTGAGGTCTTAAAAAGTGTTTCTTCTCCCGGGAAGGGAATTAAATAAAATTTGGAGGCATTTAGTGTTTAACTGAAAATGCCCGATTTTTGTTGAAAGAGATAACACCCCCCACAGGACATGCTTCAGATAGGTAAAAAACGGTCCGTTTTCAAATGTTGCATCTTTCAACTACATCTCACATTTGTATGTGGATCATCACTTTTAGAGATAAAATAAGCTTGTTTTAAGTGTTTTTGTGCTTCTAGGGGCTCTAAACACAAGATTTGTGGAATGGGTAAAAGTGAATGAAAATGCCAATTTACTCACTGTGGGGCCTTAAAAAGTGTTTCTTCACCCCGGTAAGTGAATTAAAGAACATTTGCAGGCCTTTAATGTTTAAGCAAAAACGTCAGACCTTTGATGTAAGAGATAACACCCTCTCACAACATACTTCAGAAAAAAGTAAAAAATTGTCCCTTTTTAAATGTTGAATCTTTCAACTACATCTCATATTTGTATGTGGATCATCTCTTTTAGAGATAAAATGAGCATGTTTAGAGTGATTTTCTTGCTTCCAGGGGACCTACATCCAGGATTTATAAAATGGGTAAAAGTGAATGAAAATGGCAAGTTTACTCACTCTGAGGCCTTAAAAAGTGGTTCTTCACCCCAGGAAGTGAATTAAAAACATCTGGAGACCTTTAATGTTCAAGCGAAAATGCCAGACTTTTGATGAAAGATATAACACTACCCTTACGACATGCTTCAGAAAGGTAAAAAATGGTGCATTTTCAACTGTTGCATCTTTTAACTACATCTCACATATGCATTTGGTTCATCACTTTTACCGATAAATTGAACATGTTTAAAGTGAATTTTGTGCTTCCAGGGGCCCTAAATGCAACATTTGGGAAATGGGTAAAAGTGAATGAAAATGGCTAATTAACTCACTCTGAGGCCTTAAAAAGTGTTTCTTTACCCAATGACGTGAATTGAATAACATTTGGGGGCATTTAATGTTCAAGTGAAAACTCCCGATTCTTTTAGGAAATAGATATCACAACTGCTCCAGATATGTAAAAAATGGTCTGTTTACAAATGATGCATCTTTCACTATATCTCACATTTGTATGTTGATCATCAGTTTTAGAGATAAAAATGAGCATGTATAAAGTGATTTTCATGCTTAAAGGGGTCCTAAATGCAAGGTTTGTGGAATGGGTAAAAGGGAATGAAACTGGCCAATTTACTCAGTCTGAGGTCCTAAAAAGTGTTTATTCACCCCGGGAATAGAATTAAATAACATTTGGAGGCATTTAATGTTCAAGGGGAAACATCTGATTTTTGATGAAAGAGATAACGCCCCTCCTTACGACCTGCTTCAGAAAGGTAAAAAATGGTCCATTGTCAAATGTTGCTTCTTTCAATTACATCTCACATTTGTATGTGGATCATTAGAGATAAAATGAGCTTGTTTAAAGTGATTTTCGTGCTTCTAGGGGCCCTAAATTCGAGATTTGTGGAATGGGTAAAAGGGAATGAAAATGACCAATTTACTCACTCTAAGGTCTTAAAAAGTGTTCTTCACACCGGGAATAGAATTAAATTATATCCGGAGACATTTAATGTTTAAGCGAAAATGCCCAATTTTTGATGAACGAGATAACAACCCTCCTTACGACCTGCTTCAGAAAGGTAAAAAATGGTCCGTTGTCAAATGTTGCTTCTTTCAATTACATCTCACATTTGTATGTGGATCATTAGAGATAAAATGAGCTTGTTTAAAGTGATTTTCGTGCTTCTAGGGGCCCTAAATTCGAGATTTGTGGAATGGGTATAAGTGAATGAAAATGGGTCAATTTACTCACTGTGAGGCCTTAAAATGTGTTTCTTCACCCTGAGAAGTGAATTAAATAACATTTGGAGGCCTTTAATGTTCAAGCAAAAACTCCCAATTTTTGATAAAAGAGATAACACCCCCCCCTTACGACATGCTTCAGAAAGGTAAAAAACTGGTCCGTTTTCAAATGTTGCATCTTTCAACTAGATCTCAAATTTGCATGTGGATCATCACTTTTAGAGATAAAATGAGCATGTTTAAAGTGATTTTCATGCCTTAAACGGAAGATTTGTGAAATGGGTAAAAGTGAGTGAAAATGGCCAATTTACTCACTCTGAGGCCTTAAAAAGTGTGTCTTCACCCTGGGAAGTGAATTAAATAACATTTGGAGGACTTTAATGTTCAAGTGAAAATGCCCGATTCTTTTATGAAATAGATATCACCCCCTTACAAAAGCTTCAGAAAGGCAAAAAAATGGTCCATTTTCAAATGTTGCATCTTTCAACTACATCTCACATTTGTATATGGATCATCACTTTTAGAGAACAATGAGCATGTTTAAAGTGATTTTCATGCTTAAAGGGGCCCTAAATGCAAGATTTGTAGTATGGGTAAAAGTGAATGAAAATGGCCAATTTACTCACTGTGGGGCATTAAAAGTGTTTCTTCATCCCGGTAAGTGAATTAAATAGCATTTGGAGGCATTTAATGTTCAAGCGAAAACACCCGATGCTGTTAGGAAATAGATAGTACAACTCCTTATGACATGCTTCAGAAAGGTAAAAAATGGTCCATTTACAAATGTGGGATCTTTCAACTACATCTCACATTTGTATGTGGATCATCACTTTTAGAGATAAAATGAGCATGTATAAAGTGATTTTCATGCTTAAAGGAGCCATAAATGCAAGATCTGTGTAATTGGTAAAAGTGAATAAAAATGGCCAATTTACTCACTCTGAAGTCTTAAAAAGTGTTTCTTCACCCCGGGAATAGAATTAAATAACAATTGGAGGTATTTAATGTTCAAGGGATATCGCCTGATTTTTCATGAAAGAGCTAATACCCCCTTAAGACATGCTTCAGAAAGGTAAAAAATTGTCCACTTTCAAATGTTGCATCTTTCAACTACATCTTACATTTGTATGTGGATCATCACTTTTAGAAATAGAATGAGCATGTTTAAAGTGATTTTTGTGCTTCCACGGGCCTTAAACGCAAGATTTGTGGAATCGGTAAAAGTGAATGTAATTGGCCAATTTACTCTCTCTGAGAACTTAAAAGTGTTTCTTACCACCAGGAAGTGAATTAAATAACATTTGGAGGCCTTTAATGTTCAAACGAAAACACCAGACTTTTGATGAAACAGATAACCACCCCCTTACGACATGCTTCAGAAAAGAAAAATATTGTCCATTTTCAAATGTTGCATCTTTCAACTACATCTCACATATGTATTTGGATCTTCACTTTTAAAGATAGGTTGAACATGTTTAAAGTGATTTTTGTGCTTTAGGGGCCCTAAATGCAAGATTTGTGGAATGGGTCAAAGTAAATGAAATGGCAAATTTACTCACTCTGACCCTTAAAAAGTGTTTCTTCAACCCTGGAAGTGAATTAAATAACATTTGGAGGCATTTAATGTTCAAGCCAAAAACGCTCAATTTTATTATAAATAAATAACACACCCCTTATGACAGGCTTCAGAAATGTAAAAATGGTCCGTTTCCAAATGTTGCATCTTTCAACTGCATCTCACATTTATATGTGGATCATCAGTTTTAGAGATAACATGAGCATGTTTAAAGTGATTTTCATGCTTCAACCGGCTCTAAATGCAAGATTTGTGAAATGGGTAAAAGTGAATAAAAATGGCCAATTTACTCACTCTGAGGTCTTAAAAAGTGTTTCTTCTCCCGGGAAGGGAATTAAATAAAATTTGGAGGCATTTAGTGTTTAACTGAAAATGCCCGATTTTTGTTGAAAGAGATAACACCCCCACAGGACATGCTTTAGATAGGTAAAAAACGGTCCGTTTTCAAATGTTGCATCTTTCAACTACATCTCACATTTGTATGTGGATCATCACTTTTAGAGATAAATTGAGCTTGTTTAAAGTGATTTTCATGCTTAAAGGGGCCCTAAATGCAAGATTTGTAGTATGGGTAAAAGTGAATGAAAATGGCCAATTTACTCACTGTGGGGCATTAAAAAGTGTTTCTTCATCCCGGTAAGTGAATTAAATAGCATTTGGAGGCATTTAATGTTCAAGCAAAAACACCCGATGCTGTTAGGAAATAGATAGTACAACTCCTTATGACATGCTTCAGAAAGGTAAAAATGGTCCATTTACAAATGTGGGATCTTTCAACTACATCTCACATTTGTATGTGGATCATCACTTTTAGAGATAAAATGAGCATGTATAAAGTGATTTTCATGCTTAAAGGAGCCATAAATGCAAGATCTGTGTAATTGGTAAAAGTGAATAAAAATGGCCAATTTACTCACTCTGAAGTCTTAAAAAGTGTTTCTTCACCCCGGGAATAGAATTAAATAACAATTGGAGGTATTTAATGTTCAAGGGATATCGTCTGATTTTTCATGAAAGAGCTAATACCCCCTTAAGACATGCTTCAGAAAGGTAAAAAATTGTCCACTTTCAAATGTTGCATCTTTCAACTACATCTTACATTTGTATGTGGATCATCACTTTTAGAAATAGAATGAGCATGTTTAAAGTGATTTTTGTGCTTCCACGGGCCTTAAACGCAAGATTTGTGGAATCGGTAAAAGTGAATGTAATTGGCCAATTTACTCTCTCTGAGAACTTAAAAAGTGTTTCTTACCACCAGGAAGTGAATTAAATAACATTTGGAGGCCTTTAATGTTCAAACGAAAACACCAGACTTTTGATGAAACAGATAACCACCCCCTTACGACAAGCTTCAGAAAAGAAAAATATTGTCCATTTTCAAATGTTGCATCTTTCAACTACATCTCACATATGTATTTGGATCTTCACTTTTAAAGATAGGTTGAACATGTTTAAAGTGATTTTTGTGCTTTTAGGGGCCCTAAATGCAAGATTTGTGGAATGGGTCAAAGTAAATGAAATGGCAAATTTACTCACTCTGACCCTTAAAAGTGTTTCTTCAACTCCTGGAAGTGAATTAAATAACATTTGGAGGCATTTAATGTTCAAGCCAAAAACGCTCAATGTTATTATAAATAAATAACACCCCCTTATGACAGGCTTCAGAAATGTAAAAAATGGTCCGTTTCCAAATGTTGCATCTTTCAACTGCATCTCACATTTATATGTGGATCATCAGTTTTAGAGATAACATGAGCATGTTTAAAGTGATTTTCATGCTTCAACCGGCCCTAAATGCAAGATTTGTGAAATGGGTAAAAGTGAATAAAAATGGCCAATTTACTCACTCTGAGGTCTTAAAAAGTGTTTCTTCTCCCGGGAAGGGAATTAAATAAAATTTGGAGGCATTTAGTGTTTAACTGAAAATGCCCGATTTTTGTTGAAAGAGATAACACCCCCACAGGACATGCTTCAGATAGGTAAAAAACGGTCCGTTTTCAAATGTTGCATCTTTCAACTACATCTCACATTTATATGTGGATCATCACTTTTAGAGATAAAATAAGCTTGTTTTAAGTGTTTTTTGTGCTTCTAGGGGCCCTAAACACAAGATTTGTGGAATGGGTAAAAGTGAATGAAAATGCCAATTTACTCACTGTGGGGCCTTAAAAAGTGTTTCTTCACCCCGGTAAGTGAATTAAAGAACATTTGCAGGCCTTTAATGTTTAAGCAAAAACGTCAGACCTTTGATGTAAGAGATAACACCCTTCTCACAACATACTTCAGAAAAAAGTAAAAATTGTCCCTTTTTAAATGTTGAATCTTTCAACTACATCTCATATTTGTATGTGGATCATCTCTTTTAGAGATAAAATGAGCATGTTTAGAGTGATTTTCTTGCTTCCAGGGGACCTACATCCAGGATTTATAAAATGGGTAAAAGTGAATGAAAATGGCAAGTTTACTCACTCTGAGGCCTTAAAAAGTGGTTCTTCACCCCAGGAAGTGAATTAAAAAACATTTGGAGACCTTTAATGTTCAAGCGAAAATGCCAGACTTTTGATGAAAGATATAACACTACCCTTACGACATGCTTCAGAAAGGTAAAAAATGGTGCATTTTCAACTGTTGCATCTTTTAACTACATCTCACATATGCATTTGCTTCATCACTTTTACCGATAAATTGAACATGTTTAAAGTGAATTTTGTGCTTCAAGGGGCCCTAAATGCAACATTTGGGAAATGGGTAAAAGTAAATGAAAATGGCTAATTAACTCACTCTGAGGCCTTAAAAAGTATTTCTTTACCCAATGACGTGAATTGAATAACATTTGGGGGCATTTAATGTTCAAGTGAAAACTCCCGATTCTTTTAGGAAATAGATATCACAACTGCTCCAGATATGTAAAAAATGGTCTGTTTACAAATGATGCATCTTTCACTATATCTCACATTTGTATGTAGATCATCAGTTTTAGAGATAAAAATGAGCATGTATAAAGTGATTTTCATGCTTAAAGGGGTCCTAAATGCAAGGTTTGTGGAATGGGTAAAAGGGAATGAAACTGGCCAATTTACTCAGTCTGAGGTCCTAAAAAGTGTTTATTCACCCCGGGAATAGAATTAAATAACATTTGGAGGCATTTAATGTTCAAGGGGAAACATCTGATTTTTGATGAAAGAGATAACGCCCTCCTTACGACCTGCTTCAGAAAGGTAAAAAATGGTCAAATGTTGCTTCTTTCAATTACATCTCACATTTGTATGTGGATCATTAGAGATAAAATGAGCTTGTTTAAAGTGATTTTCGTGCTTCTAGGGGCCCTAAATTCGAGATTTGTGGAATGGGTAAAAGGGAATGAAAATGACCAATTTACTCACTCTAAGGTCTTAAAAAGTGTTCTTCACACCGGGAATAGAATTAAATTATATCCGGAGACATTTAATGTTTAAGCGAAAATGCCCGATTTTTGATGAACGAGATAACAACCCTCCTTACGACCTGCTTCAGAAAGGTAAAAAATGGTCCGTTGTCAAATGTTGCTTCTTTCAATTACAACTCACATTTGTATGTGGATCATTAGAGATAAAATGAGCTTGTTTAAAGTGATTTTCGTGCTTCTAGGGGCCCTAAATTCGAGATTTGTGGAATGGGTATAAGTGAATGAAAATGGGTCAATTTACTCACTGTGAGGCCTTAAAATGTGTTTCTTCACCCTGAGAAGTGAATTAAATAACACTTGGAGGCCTTTAATGTTCAAGCAAAAACTCCCAATTTTTGATAAAAGAGATAACACCCCCCTTACGACATGCTTCAGAAAGGTAAAAACTGGTCCGTTTTCAAATGTTGCATCTTTCAACTAGATCTCAAATTTGCATGTGGATCATCACTTTTAGAGATAAAATGAGCATGTTTAAAGTGATTTTCATGCCTTAAACGGAAGATTTGTGAAATGGGTAAAAGTGAGTAAAAATTGCCAATTTACTCACTCTGAGGCCTTAAAAAGTGTGTCTTGACCCTGGGAAGTGAATTAAATAACATTTGGAGGACTTTAATGTTCAAGTGAAAACGCCCGATTCTTTTATGAAATAGATATCACCCCCCCTTACGAAAGCTTAAGAAAGGCAAAAAAATGGTCCATTTTCAAATGTTGCATCTTTCAACTACATCTCACATTTGTATATGGATCATCACTTTTAGAGAACAATGAGCATGTTTAAAGTGATTTTCATGCTTAAAGGGGCCCTAAATGCAAAATTTGTGGAATGGGTAAAAGTGAATGAAAATGGCATATTTACTCTCTCTCTGAGGTCATAAAAGTGTTTCTTCACCCGGGAAATAGAATCAAATAACATTTGCAGGCATTAAATATTCAAGTGAAAATCCCAATTTTTGATGGAAGAGGTAACACCCCCCCTTATGATATGCTTCAGAAAGGTAAAAAATGGTCTGTTTTCAAATGTTGCATCTTTCAACTACATCTCTCTTTTGTATGTGGATCATCACTTTTAGAGATAAAATGAGCATGTGTAAAGTGATTTTCATGCTTAAAGTGGCCCTAAATGAAAGATTTGTGGAATGGGTAAAAGTGAATGAAAATGGCCAATTTACTCACTGTGGGGCCTTAAAAAGTGTTTCTTCACCCCGGTAAGTGAATTAAAAAACATTTGTAGGCCTTTAATGTTCAAGCGAAAACGTCTGATTTTTGATGAAAGAGATAACACTCCCCTTACGACAATGCTTCAGAAAGCTAAAAATGGTCCGTTGTCAAATGTTGCATCTTTCTCCTACACCTCACATTTGTATGTGGATCATCACTTTTACAGATAGACTGGGCACCTTTAAAGTGATTTTTGTGTCAGGACTCACGGTAGGTTTCCTCCTTATTTAACTCTGGCCACCATTTCTCCCTCACAAAACCATCAAAAAGCATTCGATCCCTGGAGTTGGAGAGCAAGTTGGCATCGTAGAAATTCCAACATGGCCGCTAACATTCCAACACTGCTGCAGCATATCGCTGAGTAGCAGTCTAGTCATTTAGGTTAATCACACACTGGTGAAGCGCGCTCCAAGATTCCACTGTGCACTTCACCGAAGTACTTCAAGGAAGAGCAACGAATTTACATGGGCGTCATGGAAGTCAGTCAGGGTAGTTTGCGTGCACACCGGGTTTAGATTCGACGGTTGGTCAAATTCCCAGAGTGAAGGTCAGTGAACTGTTTAATTCTTGTCATGTAAAAAAAAGAAATACTTTTGTGGAAAGCTAATTGCATAGATTCTAAATATCACCAGGAGGATAGAGCTGAAATAAAAGTATTTAATACTGCTTCCTCAGTTCCCCTCTAAACCTTCGGTGTATACTCAGAGGCTTTCATTAGACAATTTATGTCAGAACCATTTCGTTTCTCCTAAACGCGGGCGTGACCTTTCAACATGCCGCGTTTACCAGTGAGAAATGCAAACATCCAATTTCAGCTGTGTTCAGTCAGCTGAATCAAAATATCAATAACGCGGGCGTTTCTTTTAACACACCGCATTTCCTCTCAACTAAATAAAAAAGAATATTCTTAAAACCAAATACTTTTCAGCCAGAGTCAGAGTTATTCGAGTGTGACGATAGCGCACCATAAATCAAGGCTCTTTTCAAGGACATGAAGAGCTAATTAAAACTAACATAAAAACAACATCCCTTAAACAAATAACTTCCTACCAGAGTCAGAGATATTTGTGTGTAATGATTAGCGCTCCATAAATCAAGACGCTTTTCAAGCACACGAAGAGCTTAAGGGAAAATAGATAAAAACCACATAACTGCAATTTAAACTACGAAGCTAAAAAGCCTTTACTAAATCTGTGGTACAAGAAAGAAAGGCAGAGACATGAATTCCCAGAACACCATTTAATACGGCCAGTTCAGTTCAACACACTGTAAGTACACTAATAGAAATTAGAGGCACACCATTACAGAATTAAATAAATAAAACTTAGACTTACCTGTATCATTTCTTGTGAAGGAAGCAGAAGCAGGATAGGCGCTGGTCATCCCTGAAAAAGAAGAAAGAAGATTACTGAACTGCACTTCTCTTCATAAATAAAGAAGAAAGCAAAAGAGAAATAAGAAGAGAAGTAGGCTCCCAATCATATCCTGGTAAGGCAAGCAACCCTACATGTTAAGGAAAGTAAGTTATTATTAGATAAATGGAAGAGTAAAGTTACATTACATATGTGTATTAGCACTACAAGAACACTACGAAGAAGAATAGAAGATTGGCAGAACAAGCAGAGTGTTGGGAGCTGTCTCTTCTCTGTCCCATTCCCCTTTCCCCCCTTGGTACTTACCTGCAATGGTTTATTGAGATACTAAGCAGGGAGGTTCCGAGAGGGGCATTGGAAACTAGCGTCGTTCTGCTCCCGTACCATTAGAACCATAGTTGCTAGCCTTGACATTTCGTGTTTCAATGGGCCCTAAATGCAAGATTTGTGGAATGGGTAAACATCAATGAAAATGGCCAATTTTCTCACTCTGAGGCCTTAAAAAGTGTTTCTTCACCCCGGGAAGTGAGTTAAATAACATTTGGAGGCCTTTAATGTTCAATCGAAAACACCAGACTTATGATGAAAGAGATAACCCCCGCTTAAGACATGCGTCAGAAATGTAAAAAATGGCCCATTTTAAAATGTTATTTCTTTCAACTACATCTAACATATGTATTTGGATCTTCACTTTTACAGAAAGATTGAGCATGTTTAAAATGATTTTCTTGCTTCCAGGGGCCCTTAATGCAAGATTTGTGGAATGGGTAAAAGTGAATGAAAATGGCAAATTTTCTCACTCTGATGCCTTATAAATTGTTCTTCACCCCGGGATGTGACTTAAATAACATTTGGGGGCATTTAATGTTCAAGCAAAAACACCAGACTTTTGATGAAAGAGATAACACCCCCCTTAGGACATGCATCAGAAAGGAAAAAAATTGTCAATTTTTAAATGTTGCATCTTTCAACTACATCTCACATGTGTATTTGGATCTTCTCTATTACAGATAGATTGAGCATGTTTAAAGTGACTTTCGTGCTTTCAGGGGACCTAAATGCAAGATTTGTAGAATTGGTTAAAGTGCATTAAAATGGCCAATTTACTCACTCTGAAGCTTTAAAAAGTGGTTCTTCATCCCAGGAAGTGAATTAAATAATATTTGGAGGCATTTAATATACAATCGAAAGCGCCCGATTTTTGATGAAAGAGATTACACCCCCCTTACGACATACATCATAAAAGTAAAAAATGGTCCGTTTTCAAATGTTGCATCTTTCAACTACAACTCACATTTGTACGTAGATCATCACTTTTATAGATAAAAATGAGCATGTTTAAATTGATTTTTGTGCTTCCAGGGGCCCTAAATCCATGATTTGTGGAATGGGTAAAACTGAATGAAAATGGCCAATTTACTCACTCTGAGGTCTTAAAAAGTGTTTCTTCACCCTGGGAAGTGAATTAAGTAACATTTGGAGGCATTTAATGTTCAAATGAAAAAGCCTGATTTTTGATGAAAGAGATAACCCCCACCCTTAGGACATGCTTCAGAAAGGTAAAAATGGTCCGGTTTCAAATGTTGCATCTTTTAACTCCATCTCACATTTTTATGTGGATCATCACTTTTAGAGATATAATGAGCTTTTTAAAGTGATTTTCGTGCTTCTAGGGACCCTAAATGCAATTTTTTAGAATTGGTAAAAGTGCATGGAAATGGCCAATTTACTCCCTCTGAGGTCTTAAAAAGTGTTTCTTCACCTTCGGGAAGTGAATTAAATATTATTTGGAACGCCAGATTTTGGATAAAAGAGATAACACCCCCCTGACGACATGCTTCAGAAATATAAAAAATGGTCCGTTTTCAAATGTTCATCTTTCAACTAAATCTCACATTTGTGATTTTCGGGCTTCCATGGGCTTCCATGGGCCCTAAACACAAGATTGGTGGAATGGGTAAAAGTGAATGAAAATAGCATGCTTACTCCCTCTTAGGCCTTAAAAAGTGTTTCTTCACCCGGGAAGTGAACTAAATAATATTTGGAGGCATTTTATGTTCAAGCCAAAATTCCAGACTTTTGAGGAAAGAGATAACATGCCCCCCTTATGACATGCTACAGAAAGGTAAAAAATGGTCTATTTTCAAATGTTGCATCTTTTAACTACTTCTCACATATGATTTTGGATCTTCTCTATTACAGATAGATCGAGCATGTTTAAAGTGACTTTTGTGCTTCAGGAGTGCTAAATGCAAGATTTGTAGAATTGGCAAAAGTGCATGAAAATGGCCAATCTACTCACTCTGAGGTTGCAATACAATTGACATTTTGAATCATTTTTTGTACAGTTCAAAAAATCCAATTTATAATGAAAAACAATGACCCCAAACATGATGAACTTTCTCTGAATGGTCAGGAATGGTGATTTTTCAATGTTTAATCTTTTGACTGTAAATGACTGTCGAATAGTCACTTTTGGAACAAAAATAAGTGTGTTTAGAGTCATTTTCATGCTCAAAATCGGGCAAAATTCAAGCTTCTGTGTAAAAGAAAAAGTCTATTAAAATAGCAATTTTGGTAACTGGGAGGCCTTAAAAAGTGGCTATTCAACGTGAGGCATGATACAATTGACATTTTAAATAATTTTTTGTACTGTCCAGAAAATCCAATTTCTGATGAAAAACGATGACCCCGGACCTGTGGAACTTTCTCCGAACTGTCAGTAATAGTGCTTTTTTTAATGTTTAATCATTCGATTGTAAATGACTGTCAGATGTGAATCATCACTTTTGGAACAAAAAAGTGTCTTAGAGTCATTTTCATGCTTGAAATCGGGGAAAATCAAGGTTCTGAGTAGGAGGAATAGCATATAAAAATGACAATTTTGGACACTGGGAAGCCTTAACAAGTGGTTATCAACATGAGGTGCGCTACAATTGACATTTTGAATCATTTTTTGTGCAGTCCAAAAAATCCAATTTCTGATGAAAAACAATGACTTCTGACCTAAGGAACTTTCTCCGAATGGTCAGTAATGGTGATTTTTTAATGTTTAATCTTTCAACTGTAAATGACTGTTGGATGTGAATCATCACTTTTGGAACCAAAATTATTGTGTTTAGAGTCATTTTCATGCTCGTAATTGGGCAAAATACAAGCTTCTGAGTAGCAGGAACAGTCTATAAAAATGGCAAATTTGGTCAGTGGGAGGCCTTAAAAAGTGGTTATTCAACTTGTGACGCATTACAAATGACATTTTGAATCATTTTTTGTACAGTCCAAAAAATTCCAATTGCTGATGAAAAAGATGACCCCGAACTTGAGGAACTTTCTCTGAATGGTCAGGAATGGTGATTTTTTAATGTTTAATCTTTCAACTGTAAATGACTGTCACATCTGAATAGTCACTTTTGGAACAAAAATAAGTGTGTTTAGAGTCATTTTCATGCCGGAAATCGGACAAAATACAAGCTTCTGTGTTGGACAAAAAGTCTAATAAAATGGCAATTTTGGTCTCTGGGAGGCCTTAAAAGGTGGTTATTCAACATGAGGCATGATACAATTGACATTTTAAATATTTTTTGTACTGTCCAAAAAATCCAATTTGTGATAAAAAACGATGACCCCGGACCTGTGAAACTTTCTCCGAATGGCCAGAAATGGTGATTTTTTAATGCTTAATCTTTCAACTGTAAATGACTGTCGGATGAGAATCATCACTTTTGGAACTAAAATTAGTGTGTTTAGAGTGATTTTCATGCTCCAAATTTGGCAAAATACAAGCTTCTGAGTAGGAGGAAAAGTCTATAAAAATGTCTATTTTGGTCACTGGGACGCCTTAAAAGGTGATTACTCACCATGAGGCGCAATACAATTGACATTTTAAATCAATTTTTGTACAGTCCAAATAATCCAATTTCTGATGAAAAACGATGACTCCAAACTTGAGGAACTTTCTCCGAATGGTCAGGAATGGTGATTATTTAATGTTTAATCTTTCAACTGTAAACGACTGTCGGATGTGAATAGTCACTTTTGGAATTTAAATAAGTGTGTTTAGAGTCAATTTCATGCTCAAAATCGGGCTAAATACAACCTTCTGTGTAGGAGAAAAAGTCAATTAAAATTTTGGTCACTGGGAGGCCTTAAAAATTGGTTATGCCACATGAGGCATGACACAATTGACATTTTAAATAATTTTTTGTACATCCAATTTCTGTTGAAAAACGTTGACCCTGGACCTGTAGAACTTTCCCCGAATGGTCGGAAATTGTAATTTTGTAATGTGCAATCTTACTTCTGTAAATGACTTTCAGATGTGAATCATCACTTTTGTAACTAAAATAAATGTGTTTAGATTAATTTTCATGCTCGAAATTGGGCAAAATACAACCTTCTGAATAGGAGTAAAAGACTATAAAAATGACAACTTTGGGAACTGGAAGCCTAAAAAAGTGGTTATTCCTCATGAGGAATGATACAATTGACATTTTGAATAATATTTTGTACAGACCAAAACATCCAATTTCTGATGAAAAATAATGCCCTCAGATCTGTGGAACTTTATCCGAATGGCAAGAAATAAGGATTTTTAATGTTTTATCGTTTGACTGTAAATGACTGTCCGATGTGAATCATCACTTTTGGAACTAAAATTGTTTTGTTTAGAGTCATTTTCATGCTCGATATCGGGCAAAATACAAGCTTTCGATTAGGAGGAAAAGGCTATAAAAATGACAATTGTGGACCCTGGGAAGCCTTAAAAGTGGTTATTCAACATGAGGCATGATACAATTGACATTGTAAATAATTTTTGTACAGTCCAACAAATCCAATTTCTGATGAAAAACGATGACTTCGGACCTGAAGAACTTTCTACGAATGGTCAGTAATGGTGAATTTTTTGTTTAATCTTTCGGCTGTGATCGACTGTCGGATGTGAATAGTCACATTTGGAACAAAAATAAGTATGTTTAGAGTCATTTTCATGCTTGAAATCGGGCTAAATACACGTTTCTGTGTAGGAGAAAAAGTCAATTAATATGGCAATTTTGGTCACTGGGAGGCCTTAAAAAGTGCTTATTCAACATGAGGCATGATACAATTGACATTTTAAATACTTTTTGTACATCCCAAGAAATCCAATTTCTGTTGAAAAACGTTGACCCCGGACCTGTAGAACTTTCCCCAAATGGTCGGAAATTGTGATTTTTTAATGTGCAATCTTCCTTCTGTAAATGACTGTCAGATGTGAATCATCACTTTTGGAACTAAAATAAATGTGTTTAGATTCATTTTCATGCTTGAAATCGGGCAAAATACAACCTTCTGAGTAGGAGTAAAAGACTATAAAAATGACAACTTTGGAAACTGGAAGCCTAAAAAAGTGGTTATTCCACATGAGAAATGATACAATTGACATTTTGAATAATATTTTGTACAGACCAAAAATCCAATTTCTGATGAAAAATAATGACCTCAGATCTGTGGAACTTTATCCGAATGGCAAGAAATAAGGATTTTTAATGTTTTATCGTTTGACTGTAAATGACTGTCGGATGTGAATCATCACTTTTGGAACTAAAATTGTTTTGTTTAGAGTCATTTTCATGCTCGATATCGGGCAAAATACAAGCTTTCAATTAGGAGGAAAAGGCTATAAAAATTACAATTGTGGACCCTGGGAAGCCTTAAAAGTGGTTATTCAACATGAGGCATGATACAATTGACATTGTAAATCATTTTTTGTACAGTCCAACAAATCCAATTTCTGATGAAAACGATGACTTCGGACCTGTAGAACTTTCTACGAATGGTCCGTAATGGTGAATTTTTTTGTTTAATCTTTCGGCTGTGATCAACTGTCGGATGTGAATAGTCACATTTGGAACAAAAATAAGTATGTTTAGAGTCATTTTCATGCTTGAAATCGGGCTAAATACACTTTTCTGTGTAGGAGAAAAAGTCAATTAATATGGCAATTTTGGTCACTGGGAGGCCTTAAAAAGTGCTTATTCAACATGAGGCATGATACAATTGACATTTTAAATACTTTTTTGTACATCCCAAGAAATCCAATTTCTGTTGAAAAACGTTGACCCCGGACCTGTAGAACTTTCCCCAAATGGTCGGAAATTGTGATTTTTTAATGTGCAATCTTCCTTCTGTAAATGACTGTCAGATGTGAATCATCACTTTTGGAACTAAAATAAATGTGTTTAGATTCATTTTCATGCTTGAAATCGGGCAAAATACAACCTTCTGAGTAGGAGTAAAAGACTATAAAAATGACAACTTTGGAAACTGGAAGCCTAAAAAGTGGTTATTCCTCATGAGGAATGATACAATTGACATTTTGAATAATATTTTGTACAGACCAAAACATCCAATTTCTGATGAAAAATAATGCCCTCAGATCTGTGGAACTTTATCCGAATGGCAAGAAATAAGGATTTTTAATGTTTTATCGTTTGACTGTAAATGACTGTCCGATGTGAATCATCACTTTTGGAACTAAAATTGTTTTGTTTAGAGTCATTTTCATGCTCGATATCGGGCAAAATACAAGCTTTCGATTAGGAGGAAAAGGCTATAAAAATGACAATTGTGGACCCTGGGAAGCCTTAAAAAGTGGTTATTCAACATGAGGCATGATACAATTGACATTGTATATAATTTTTTGTACAGTCCAACAAATCCAATTTCTGATGAAAAACGATGACTTCGGACCTGAAGAACTTTCTACGAATGGTCAGTAATGGTGAATTTTTTTGTTTAATCTTTCGGCTGTGATCGACTGTCGGATGTGAATAGTCACATTTGGAACAAAAATAAGTATGTTTAGAGTCATTTTCATGCTTGAAATCGGGCTAAATACACGTTTCTGTGTAGGAGAAAAAGTCAATTAATATGGCAATTTTGGTCACTGGGAGGCCTTAAAAAAGTGCTTATTCAACATGAGGCATGATACAATTGACATTTTAAATACTTTTTTGTACATCCCAAGAAATCCAATTTCTGTTGAAAAACGTTGACCCCGGACCTGTAGAACTTTCCCCAAATGGTCGGAAATTGTGATTTTTTAATGTGCAATCTTCCTTCTGTAAATGACTGTCAGATGTGAATCATCACTTTTGGAACTAAAATAAATGTGTTTAGATTCATTTTCATGCTTGAAATCGGGCAAAATACAACCTTCTGAGTAGGAGTAAAAGACTATAAAAATGACAACTTTGGAAACTGGAAGCCTAAAAAGTGGTTATTCCACATGAGAAATGATACAATTGACATTTTGAATAATATTTTGTACAGACCAAAAATCCAATTTCTGATGAAAAATAATGACCTCAGATCTGTGGAACTTTATCCGAATGGCAAGAAATAAGGATTTTTTAATGTTTTATCGTTTGACTGTAAATGACTGTCGGATGTGAATCATCACTTTTGGAACTAAAATTGTTTTGTTTAGAGTCATTTTCATGCTCGATATCGGGCAAAATACAAGCTTTCAATTAGGAGGAAAAGGCTATAAAAATTACAATTGTGGACCCTGGGAAGCCTTAAAAAGTGGTTATTCAACATGAGGCATGATACAATTGACATTGTAAATCATTTTTTGTACAGTCCAACAAATCCAATTTCTGATGAAAAACGATGACTTCGGACCTGTAAAACTTTCTACGAATGGTCCGTAATGGTGAATTTTTTTGTTTAATCTTTCGGCTGTGATCAACTGTCGGATGTGAATAGTCACATTTGGAACAAAAATAAGTATGTTTAGAGTCATTTTCATGCTTGAAATCGGGCTAAATACACGTTTCTGTGTAGGAGAAAAAGTCAATTAAAATGGCAATTTTAGTCACTGGTAGGCCTTAAAAAGTGGTTATTCAACATGAGGCATGATACAATTGAAATATTAAATACATTTTTGTTCTGTCCAAAAAATCCAATTTCTGTTGAAAAACGTTGACCCCGGACCTGTAGAACTTTCCCCAAATGGTCGGAAATTGTGATTTTTTAATGTGCAATCTTCCTTCTGTAAATGACTGTCAGATGTGAATCATCACTTTTGGAAATAAAATAAATGTGTTTAGATTCATTTTCATGCTTGAAACCGGGCAAAATACAACCTTCTGAGTAGGAGTAAAAGACCATAAAAATGACAACTTTGGGAACTGGAAGCCTAAAAAGTGGTTATTCCACATGAGAAATGATACAATTGACATTTTGAATAATATTTTGTACAGACCAAAAAATCCAATTTCTGATGAAAAATAATGACCTCAGATCTGTGGAACTTTATCCGAATGGCAAGAAATAAGGATTTTTTAATGTTTTATCGTTTGACTGTAAATGACTGTCGGATGTGAATCATCACTTTTGGAACTAAAATTGTTTTGTTTAGAGTCATTTTCATGCTCGATATCGGGCAAAGTACAAGCTTTCAATTAGGAGGAAAAGGCTATAAAAATTACAATTGTGGACCCTGGGAAGCCTTAAAAAGTGGTTATTCAACATGAGACATGGTTTAATTGATATTGTAAATCATTTTTTGTACAGTCCACAAAATCCAATTTCTGATGAAAAACGATGACTTCTGACCTGAAGAACTTTCTCCGAATGGTCGGTAATGGTGATTTTTTAAGTTTAATCTTTCAACTGTAAATGACTGTCTGATGTGAATCATCACTATTGATCTAAAATTAGCGTGTTTAGAGTCATTTTCATGCTCCAAATTTGGCCAAATACAAGCTTCTGAGTAGGGGGAATAGTCTAGAAAAATGGCTATTTTGGTCACTGGGAGGCCTTAAAAAAGGTTATTCAACATGAGGCATGATACAATTGATATATTGAATCATTTTTTTTGCAGTCCAAAAAATCCAATTTCTGATGAAAAACGATGACCTTAAACTTGAGGAACTTTCTCCGAATGGTCAGGAGTGGTGATTATTTAATGTTTAATCTTTCAACTGTAAACAACTGTCACATCTGAATAGTCACTTTTGGAACAAAAATAAGTGTGTTTAGAGTCATTTTCATGCCGGAAATCGGACAAAATACAAGCTTCTGTGTCGGACAAAAAGACTAATAAAATGGCAATTTTGGTCCCTGGGAGGCCTTAAAAAGTGGTTATTCAACATGAGGCATGATACAATTGACATTTTAAATACTTTTTGTACTGTCCAAAAATCCAATTTGTGATAAAAACGATGACCCCGGACCTGTGAAACTTTCTCCGAATGGCCAGAAATGGTGATCTTTTAATGCTTAATCTTTCAACTGTAAATGACTGTCGGATGAGAATCATCACTTTTGGAACTAAAATTAGTGTGTTTAGAGTGATTTTCATGCTCCAAATTTGGCAAAATACAAGCTTCTGAGTAGGAGGAAAAGTCTATAAAAATGTCTATTTTGGTCACTGGGACGCCTTATAAGGTGATTACTTACCATGAGGCGCAATACAATTGACATTTTAAATCAATTTTTGTACAGTCCAAAAAATCCAATTTCTGATGAAAAACGATGACTCCAAACTTGAGGAACTTTCTCCTAATGGTCAGGAATGGTGATTATTTAATGTTTAATCTTTCCACTGTAAACGACTGTCGGATGTGAATAGTCATTTTTGGAACTTAAATAAGTGTGTTTAGAGTCAATTTCATGCTCGAAATCGGGCTAAATACAACCTTCTGTGTAGGAGAAAAAGTCTATTAAAATTTTGGTCACTGGGAGGCCTTAAAAATTGGTTATGCCACATGAGGCATGACACAATTGACATTTTAAATAATTTTTTGTACATCCCAAGACATCCAATTTCTGTTGAAAAACGTTGACCCTGGACCTGTAGAACTTTCCCGAATGGTCGGAAATTGTGATTTTGTAATGGGCAATCTTCCTTCTGTAAATGACTTTCAGATGTGAATCATCACTTTTGGAACTAAAATAAATGTATTTAGATTAACTTTCATGCTCGAAATCGGGCAAAATACAACCTTCTGAGTAGGAGTAAAAGACTATAAAAATGACAACTTTGGGAACTGGAAGCCTAAAAAAGTGGTTATTCCTCATGAGGAATGATACAATTGACATTTTGAATAATATTTTGTACAGACCAAAACATCCAATTTCTGATGAAAAAAATGACCTCAGATCTGTGGAACTTTATCCGAATGGCAAGAAATGGTGATTTTTTAATGGTTTATCGTTTGACTGTAAATGACTGTCGGATGTGAATCATCACTTTTGGAACTAAAATTGTTTTGTTTAGAGTCATTTTCATGCTCGAAATTGGGCAAAATTCAAGCTTCCGATCAGGAGAAAAAGGCTATAAAAATGACAATTGTGGACACTGGGAAGCCTTAAAAAGTGGTTATTCAACATGAGGCATGGTTTAATTGATATTGTAAATCATTTTTGTACAGTCCAAAAATCCAATTTCTGATGAAAAACGATGACTTCTGACCTGAAGAACTTTCTCCGAATGGTCGGTAATGGTGATTTTTTAAGTTTAATCTTTCAACTGTAAATGACTGTCGGATGTGAATCGTCACTATTGGAACTAAAATTAGCGTGTTTAGAGTCATTTTCATGCTCCAAATTTGGCAAAATACAAGCTTCTGAGTAGGGGGAAAAGTCTATAAAAATGGCTATTTTGGTCACTGGGAGGCCTTAAAAAAGGTTATTCAACATGAGGTATGATACAATTGATATTTTGAATCATTTTTTTTACAGTCCAAAAAATCCAATTTCTGATGAAAAACGATGACCTTAAACTTTAGGAACTTTCTCTGAATGGTCAGGAGTGGTGATTATTTAATGTTTAATCTTTCAACTGTAATTGACTGTCGAATATGAATAGTCACTTTTGCAGCAAAAATAAGTGTGTTTAGAGTCATTTTCATGCTCGAAATTGGGCTAAATACAAGCTTCTGTATAGGAGAAAAAGTCTATTAAAATGGCAATTTTGGTCACTGGGAGGCCTTAAAAAGTGGTTATTCAACATGAGGCATGATACAATTGACATTTTAAATACTTTTTTGTACATCCCAAGAAATCCAATTTCTGTTGAAAAACGTTGACCCCGGACCTATAGAACTTTCCCCGAATGGTCGGAAGTTGTGATTTTTTTAATGTGCAATCTTTCGTCCGTAAATGACTGTCAGATGTGAATCATCACTTTTGGAACTAAAATAAGTGTGTTTAGATTCATTTTCATGCTTGAAATCGTGCAAAATACAACCTTCTGAGTAGGAGTAAAAGACTATAAAAATGACAACTTTGGGAACTGGAAGCCTTAAACAGTTGTTATTCCACATGAGAAATGATACAATTGACATTTTGAATAATATTTTGTACAGACCAAAAATCCAATTTCTGATGAAAAATAATGACCTCAGATCTGTGGAACTTTATCCGAATGGCAAGAAATAAGGATTTTTTAATGTTTTATCGTTTGACTGTAAATGACTGTCGGATGTGAATCATCACTTTTGGAACTAAAATTGTTTTGTTTAGAGTCATTTTCATGCTCGATATCGGGCAAAGTACAAGCTTTCAATTAGGAGGAAAAGGCTATAAAAATTACAATTGTGGACCCTGGGAAGCCTTAAAAAGTGGTTATTCAACATGAGACATGGTTTAATTGATATTGTAAATCATTTTTTGTACAGTCCACAAAATCCAATTTCTGATGAAAAACGATGACTTCTGACCTGAAGAACTTTCTCCGAATGGTCGGTAATGGTGATTTTTAAGTTTAATCTTTCAACTGTAAATGACTGTCTGATGTGAATCATCACTATTGATCTAAAATTAGCGTGTTTAGAGTCATTTTCATGCTCCAAATTTGGCAAAATACAAGCTTCTGAGTAGGGGGAAAAGTCTAGAAAAATGGCTATTTTGGTCACTGGGAGGCCTTAAAAAAGGTTATTCAACATGAGGCATGATACAATTGATATATTGAATCATTTTTTTGCAGTCCAAAAATCCAATTTCTGATGAAAAACGATGACCTTAAACTTGAGGAACTTTTCTCCGAATGGTCAGGAGTGGTGATTATTTAATGTTTAATCTTTCAACTGTAAACAACTGTCACATCTGAATAGTCACTTTTGGAACAAAAATAAGTGTGTTTAGAGTCATTTTCATGCCGGAAATCGGACAAAATACAAGCTTCTGTGTCGGACAAAAAGACTAATAAAATGGCAATTTTGGTCCCTGGGAGGCCTTAAAAGTGGTTATTCAACATGAGGCATGATACAATTGACATTTTAAATACTTTTTGTACTGTCTAAAAATCCAATTTGTGATAAAAAACGATGACCCCGGACCTGTGAAACTTTCTCCGAATGGCCAGAAATGGTGATTTTTTAATGCTTAATCTTTCAACTGTAAATGACTGTCGGATGAGAATCATCACTTTTGGAACTAAAATTAGTGTGTTTAGAGTGATTTTCATGCTCCAAATTTGGCAAAATACAAGCTTCTGAGTAGGAGGAAAAGTCTATAAAAATGTCTATTTTGGTCACTGGGACGCCTTATAAGGTGATTACTTACCATGAGGCGCAATACAATTGACATTTTAAATCAATTTTTGTACAGTCCAAAAATCCAATTTCTGATGAAAAACGATGACTCCAAACTTGAGGAACTTTCTCCTAATGGTCAGGAATGGTGATTATTTAATGTTTAATCTTTCAACTGTAAACGACTGTCGGATGTGAATAGTCATTTTTGGAACTTAAATAAGTGTGTTTAGAGTCAATTTCATGCTCGAAATCGGGCTAAATACAACCTTCTGTGTAGGAGAAAAAGTCTATTAAAATTTTGGTCACTGGGAGGCCTTAAAAATTGGTTATGCCACATGAGGCATGACACAATTGACATTTTAAATAATTTTTTGTACATCCCAAGACATCCAATTTCTGTTGAAAAACGTTGACCCTGGACCTGTAGAACTTTCCCCGAATGGTCGGAAATTGTGATTTTGTAATGGGCAATCTTCCTTCTGTAAATGACTTTCAGATGTGAATCATCACTTTTGGAACTAAAATAAATGTATTTAGATTAACTTTCATGCTCGAAATCGGGCAAAATACAACCTTCTGAGTAGGAGTAAAAGACTATAAAAATGACAACTTTGGGAACTGGAAGCCTAAAAGTGGTTATTCCTCATGAGGAATGATACAATTGACATTTTGAATAATATTTTGTACAGACCAAAACATCCAATTTCTGATGAAAAAAATGACCTCAGATCTGTGGAACTTTATCCGAATGGCAAGAAATGGTGATTTTTTAATGGTTTATCGTTTGACTGTAAATGACTGTCGGATGTGAATCATCACTTTTGGAACTAAAATTGTTTTGTTTAGAGTCATTTTCATGCTCGAAATTGGGCAAAATTCAAGCTTCCGATCAGGAGAAAAAGGCTATAAAAATGACAATTGTGGACACTGGGAAGCCTTAAAAAGTGGTTATTCAACATGAGGCATGGTTTAATTGATATTGTAAATCATTTTTTGTACAGTCCAAAAAATCCAATTTCTGATGAAAAACGATGACTTCTGACCTGAAGAACTTTCCCCGAATGGTCGGAAGTTGTGATTTTTTTAATGTGCAATCTTTCGTCCGTAAATGACTGTCAGATGTGAATCATCACTTTTGGAACTAAAATAAGTGTGTTTAGATTCATTTTCATGCTTGAAATCGTGCAAAATACAACCTTCTGAGTAGGAGTAAAAGACTATAAAAATGACAACTTTGGGAACTGGAAGCCTTAAACAGTTGTTATTCCACATGAGGCATGATACAATTGACATTTTGAATAATATTTTGTACAAACCAAAAATCCAATTTCTGATGAAAAATAATGACCTCAGATCTGTGGAACTTTACCTGAATGGCAAGAAATGTGGATTTTTTAATGTTTTATCGTTTGACTGTAAATGACTGTCGGATGTGAATCATCACTTTTGGAACTAAAATTGTTTTGTTTAGAGTCATTTTCATGCTCGAAATCGGGGAAAATACAAGTTTCCGAAAGGGAGGAAAAGGCTATAAAAATGACAATTGTGGACCCTGGGAAGCTTTGAAAAGTGGTTATTCACCATGAGGCATGATACAATTGACATTGTGAATCATTTTTTGTACAGTCCGACGAATCCAATTTCTGATGAAAAACGATGACTTCGGACCTGAGGAACTATCTACGAATGGTCAGTAATGGTGATTTTTAAATGTTTAATCTTTCAAATGTAAATGACTGTTGGATGTCAATCATCACTTTTGAAACTATAATAAGTGTTTTTATAGTCATTTTCATGCTTGAAATCGGGCAAAATACAAGCTTCTAAGTAGGGGGAAAAGTCTATAAAAATTGCAATTTTGGACACTGGAAGCCTTAAAAAGTAGTTACCCCACATGAGACATGATACATTTGACATTTTGAATAATATTTTGTACAGACCAAAAAATCCAATTTCCGATAAAAAAGCGATGACCAAGGCCCTGTGAAACTTTGCCCGAATGGTCAGAAATGGTGATTTTTTAATGCTTAATTTTTTGACTGTAAATGACTGTCGCATGTGAATCATCACTTTTGGAACTTAAATGAGTCTGTTTAGAGTAATGTTCATGCTCGAAATCGGGCAAAATACAAGTTTCTGATTAGGAGACAAAGGCTATAAAAATGACAATTGTGGACACTGGGAAGCCTTAAACAGTGGTTATTCAACATGAGGCATTATACAATTGATATTGTTAATCATTTTTTGTATAGTACAACAAATCCAATTTCTGATGAAAAAAGATGACCCCGGACCTGAGGAAATTTTTCCGAATGGTCAGAAATGGTGATTTTTTCAATGTCTAATCTTTCGACTTTAAATGACTGTCAGGTGTGTATCATCACTTTTGGAACTAAAATTAGTGTGTTAAGAGTCATTTTCATGCTTGAAATTGGGCAAAATACATGCTCCTGATTAGGAGAAAAAGTCTATAAAAAATGACAATTTTGGTCACTGGGAAGCCTTAAAAAGTGGTTATTCAACTTAAGACGCGATACACTTGACATTTTGAGTCATTTTTTGTACAGTCCCAAAATCCAATTGCTGATGAAAAAAGATGACCCAGAACTTGAGGAACTTTCTCCGAATGGTCAGGAATAGTGATTTTTTAATGTTTAATCTTTCAACTGTAAATGACAGTCAGATCTTAATAGTCACTTTTGGATCAACAATAAGTGTGTTTTGTGTCATTTTCATGCTCGAAATCGGGCAAAATGCAAGCTTCTATGTAGGAGAAAAAGTCTATTAAAATGGCAATTTTGGTCACTGGGAGGCCTTAAAAAGTGGTTATTCAACATGAGGCATGATACAATTGACATTTTGAATAATATTTTGTACAGACCAAAAAATGCAATTTCTGATTCAAACTGATGACTTCAGACATGTGGAACTTTATCCGAATGGTCAGAAATTGTGATTTTTTAATGTGCAATCTTTCGCCTGTAAATGATTGTCAGATGTGAATCATCACTTTTGGAGCTAAAATAAGTGTGTTTAGTTTCACTTTCATGCTTGAAATTGAGCAAAATACAACCTTCTGAGTAGGAGTAAAAGACTATAAAAATGGCAACTTTGGGAACTGTAAGCCTTAAAAAGTGGTTATTCCACATGAGGCATGATACAATTGACATTTTGAATAATATTTTGTACAGACCAAAAAATGCAATTTCTGATTCAAACTGATGACTTCAGACATGTGGAACTTTATCCGAATGGCAAGAATTTGGGATTTTTTAATGTTTTATCTTTCGACTGTAAATGACTGTCGGATGTGAATCATCACTTTTGGATGATTCACTGATGAATCATCCAAATGATGAAAAACAATGACTTCGGACCTGAACAAATTTCTCCGAATGGTCAATAATGGTGATTTTTTTATGTTTAATCTTTCAACTGTAAATCACTGTCGGATGTGAATCATCACTATTGGAACTAAAAGTAGTGTGTTTAGAGTCATTTTCATGCTCCAAATTTGGCAAAATACAAGCTTCTGAGTAGGGGGAAAAGTCTATAAAAATGGCTATTTTGGTTACTGGGAGGCCTTAGAAAAAGGTTATTCAACATGAGGCATGATACAATTGATATTTTGAATCATTTTTTTACAGTCCAAAAATCCAATTTCTGATGAAAAACGATTACCCGAAACTTGAGGAACTTTCTCCGAATCGTGATTATTTAGTGTCTAATATTTCAACTGTAATTGACTGTCGGATGTGAATAGTCACTTTTGCAACAAAAATAAGTGTGTTTAGAGTCATTTTCATGCTCGAAATCGGGCTAAATACAAGCTTCTGTATAGGAGAAAAAGTCTATTAAAATGGCAATTTTGGTCACTGGGAGGCCTTAAAAAGTGGTTATTCACTATGAGGCATGATACAATTGACATTTTAAATACTTTTTAATACATCCCAAGAAATCCAATTTCTGATGAAAAACGATGACTTCGGACCTGAGGAACTTTCTCAGAAAGGTCAGTAATGGTGATTTTTTAATGTTTAATCTGTCAACTGTAAATGACTGTTCGATGTGAATCATCACTTTTGAAACTAAAATAAGTGTGTTTAGAGTCATTTTCATGTTCGAAATAGGGCAAAATAGAAGCTTCTGTGTAGGAGGAAAAGTCTATAAAAATGGCAAATTTGGTCACTGGGAGGCCTTAAAAAGTGGTTATTCAACATGAGGCATGATACAATTGACATTTTAAATTATTTTTTGTACTGTCCAAAAAATCCATTTTGTGATAAAAAACGATGACCCTGGACCTGTGAAACTTTCTCTGAATGGTGAGAAATGGTGACTTTTTAAATATTTCATCCTTCGATTGTAAATGACAGTCGGATGTGAATCATCACTTTTGGAACAAAAGTAAGTATGTTTAGTATCATTTTCATGCACGAAATTGGGCAAAATATAACCTTCTGAGTAGGACGAAATGTAAAAAAAAAAAATCTCAATTTTGGTCACTGGGAGGCCTTAAAAAGTGGTTACTCAACTTGAGACGCGATATAATTTACATTTGAATAATTTTTGGAGAGTCCAAAGAATCCAATTTCTGATTAAAAATGATGACCCCGGACCTGTGGAACTTTCTCTGAATGGTCAGAAAGGGTGATTCTTTAATGTTTAATCTTTCAACTGTAAATGACTGTCCCATGTGAATCATCACTTTTGGATCAATCAATCAATCAATCAATCAATCAATCAATCAGGCTAATTGTAAGTGAGCTACTCACCTGTGAGGGTCTCAAGGCGTGGGGGTAAGCAGCTCCCTTCAGTCAAAGTGCCATGTCTTGAGCGTCTTCCTGAAGATGTTCAGGGAGGGGGCGCATCTGATGTTGAGCGGGAGCTCGTTCCAGGTCTTGGCTGCGATATAGGAGAAGGTTCTTCCACCTGTTCTGGCTCTGTGGATGTGCAGGATTTCAGCGAGGGTGAGGTCAGCGGATCAGAGGTTTCTCTAGGGTACATGGAAGGAGATTCTCTCGTTGAGGTATTGGGGTCTGGTGTTGTGGATGCATTTGTAGACGTGGGTGAGTATCTTGAAAGTGACTCTCTTCTCAACAGGGAGCCAGTGGAGGTTCCATAGGTGTTGGGTGATGTGCTTGTGTCGAGGAATGTCGAGGACGAGTCTGGCTGGGGTGCTCTGTATGGTCTGGAGCTTGTGGAGCAGAGACTTGTTGATCCCGGTTTAGAGGGCATTTCCGTTGTTTAGTCTGCTGGTTATGAGTGCGTGGGTGACAGCCTTCCTTTATTCAGGGGGATCCACTTGAAGGTCTTTTGGAGGATTCGGAGGGTGTTGAAGCAGCTGGAGGCAACGACGTTGACCTGTCGGGTCTTGGAGAGGGAGGATTCGAGTACGATGCCAAGGTTTTGGGTGTGGTTCATGGGTGTGGGGGGGCTGCAGAGGGCGGTAGGCTGCCAGGTGTTGTCCCATGCTAAGAGGGAGGGTCCGAGGACGAGGACTTCTGTCTTCTCCGAGTTGAGCTTCAGGCAGTTTCTGCTCATCCAGGATGCGATGTACTTCATTCCTTCCTGGAAGTTGAGTCTGGTGGTGATTGGGTCCTTGGTGAGGGAGAGGATGAGCTGGGTGTCATTGGCATAGGAGACTATGCTGAGTCTGTGCTGTCTGACGATGGCGGCGAAGGGGGCAATGTAGATGTTGAAGAGCGATGATCCTTGGGGCACTCCGCAGTTGATTTCCGTGGGTTCGGAGAGGAAAGGTGGTAGTCTGATTCTTTGGGTTCTGCCGGTAAGGAACAAGCGGATCTAGTCGAGGGCGGTTCCTTGTATGCCAGCATCGTGGAGTCTGGCAGTGAGTGTGCGGTGGGAGACGGTGTCGAACGCTGCAGAGAGGTCGAGTAGGATCAGGGCTGCGGTGTGTCCTTGATCAAGGAGGGTGCGGATGTCGTCTGTGGCGGCGAGTAGGGCAGTTTTGGTGCTGTGGTTGCTGCGGAATCCGGATCGGGAGGGGTCGAGGTTGTTTTTTTCTTCGATGAATTGGTTAGTTGTGCATTGACGGTCTTCTCTATGACTTTGGCCGCGAAGGAGAGGAGGTAGATGGGTCGGTAGTTCTTGAGGTGGGTGGGGTCTGCTGAGGGCTTCTTGAGCAGGGGTCTGACTTCTGTGCGTTTCCAGTCATCGGGAAAGATGCTGGTCTTAAAGGTTGTGCTGATGGTGTGTTGCAGTTCAGGAGCGATGGCGGTGGCGGCTTTGTGGAAAATGTGTGGGGGGCAGGGCTCCGTGGGGGCCCCTGAGTGGATGCCTTTCATGCTCAAAGTGGTATCTTCCATGGTTACTGGGGTCCAGGAGGAGATGGTGGGCTGGATGGCGTTGCTGGAGCAGGAAGTGGTTTCGGAGTTGGGTGTCTAGTCGTTGAAGTTGTCGTAGAATGCCTTGATTTTTAGAAGGAAGTAGGATCCAAGCTTGTCGCAGAGGTCCTGGAAGGGGGTGATGTCCGTGGTTTCACTGGGGGGCTTGGTGAATTCCTGGATGACGCTGAAGAGTTGCTTGGAGTTGCCGACATTGGCGAGGATCTTGTTTTGGATGAAGGTCCTTTTGGTGGATCTGATGCATTGGTGGTATTCCATCATGGCGTTTTTGTAGGTGGTGTGATTTTCTGGCGTTTTGCTGTTTTTCCAGTTCTTCTCAAGACGTCTGCAGGTGTATCTGGATTCTTGGAGGTCAGCGGTGAACCAGGTGGCTTTACTGCGACTTTGTCTGTTGGGGTTGCATAGTGGTGCAAGCTTGTCTGAGCAGCTGGAGATCCATCTGTGGAGACCTTTGGCTGCGAGGTTGGCATCGGTCAATGTGGTGGGGGCGTCGCGGTTGAGGGTGGAGTTGAGTTGTTCCTCAGTGACTTTGCTCCAGTTCCCTTGTGGGGGCGCGATGCAGGTTTGGGCAGCGTGAGTATGTTTACGTGGAAGTGTACGCAGTGGTGGTCTGTCCAAAGGGGTTGCATGGTGTGGCTGAAGTGGATGTTGTTACCTCCTGCGAAGATGGGGTCGAGGGTGTGTCCTGCCTTGTGGGTGGGTGTGGTGACGAGCTGTTTCAGTCCGATGTTGGTGAGGTTGTCCAGGAGGGCGGTGGAGTTGAGGTCGCTGGGGTTGTCGAGGTGGAAGTTCAGGTCTCCGATGAGTATGTAGTCCATGGAGGCGATGGCGTGGGGTGCGATGAGGTCAGCAATGGTAGTGGCGAATGAAGTGCGGGATCCGGGGGGTCTGTAGGCGAGGGTGTCGCGGAGTGAGGTTCTGGGGCTGGTCTGGAAGTGAAGGTGTTCGGTGGTGAGGAAGGAGTCCTTCGTGGTGGAGGTGGAGGGTCGGAGGGAGCTCTTGTGTATGATGGCGACTCCTCCTCCTGGGCGGTTGGGGCGGTCCTCCCTCTGGATCTTGTATCCGTCGGGAATGGCGGTGGTGATGTTGGGGGCAGAGGAGGCGTTGGTCCAGGTTTCTGTAAAGAAGGCGACGTCTGGCGAGAGGGTGTCAAGGAGGTCCCAGATCTCTATGGCGTGTCTGTACAGGGAGCGCACGTTGAGGAGGATGCACTTCAGGGCTTCAGTGTTGTTGGCGTTCGGTGTGGGGGCCATGGAGGTGCGGTCAGTGGTGAAGGATTGGCGGCAGTGACGGCAGGAGAGCTGGCTGTGGGTGGTGTTCAGCGTCGATCGCTGGCAGTTGTTGTTCCTTCCGGGGTTGAGTGCGAGGAGGGCAGCAGAGTTGTAGCTGTGGGAGGCCGCAGATCCAGGGTTCCTTGCACTGGCTGTGGTCGGGTAGCGGATGGACGCAGACAGGCTTGCCTTTGGTGCGCCTTCGGCACGCCAGCAGTGTGCCCCTGCACGTGTCTGCTGCGTGGCCGCACAGCGGCCGCCATTAAGTAGGGGAGGGGGAGGGAAGCACAGCTGGGAGGCAGGAGTGGGAACCGGCAGGGAGGGAGGAGCCGCAGGGGCAGCAGCGGAGGGAAAAGGGCACGGAGAGCAACAGGCACAGAAGGCATAAAACGGCAAAAATAAAACACAGGCACAGGTACAATAGACAAGACAGGTGCAATAACAAGACAGTGAAGAGGCTAGAAGGAAGACAGAAAAACGGGCACAGAAAGACAGAAAAATGGCACAAAGACAGAGACAGACAGCAGCGGCCAGCAGAAGAGCAAAGCTCTCCCACTGGACCACCAGGGATGAGGTGCAGGCAGGAGCCTGTGGGTGGAGGAGGGCCTCGAACACCTACCTGCACAGGGGCAGTGGCAGCAGTACTACTGCGGAGCTTCTGGGGGAGAGAGCAGGTCTCTGACCAGGAGGTCAGAGGTCTAGCTCAGTCATCCCAGCAGTGGCTGCCGTTAAGTAGGGGAGGGGGGAGGGAAGCGCAGTTGGAAGTTGGGAGCGGGAACTGGCAGGGGGGGAGGGGCCACAGGGGCAGCAGCAGCAGGAAAAGGGCACAGAGAGCAACGGGCACAGAAGGCAGAAAACGGCAAAACGAAAAAACAGGCACATGTACAATAGACAAGACAGGCACAATAACAAGACAGTGAAGAGGCTAGAAGGAAGACAGAAAAGTGGGCACAGAAAGACAGAAAAACGGCACAGAGACAGCCTGCGGGTGGAGGAGGGACTTGAACACCTACCTGCACAGGGGCAGCAGCACCAGCACTACTGCAGAGCTGCTGGGGGAGCGAGCAGGTCTCTGACCAGGAGGTCAGAGGTCTAGCTCCTCTAACATTTTTGTGTTTAGATTAATTTTCATGCACAAAATCGGGCAAAATACAAGCTTCTGATTAGGAGAAAAAAGTTATAAAAATCAAGATTGTGGACACTGGGAAACCTTAAAAAGTGGTTATTCAACATGAGGCATGATACAATTGACATTGTAAATCATTTTTGCAGAGGCCAACACATCCAATTTCTGATGGAAAACGATGACTTCGGACCTGAGGAACATTCTACGAATGGTCAGTGATGGTGATTTTTTACTGTTTAATCTTTCAACTGTAAATGACCGTTTGATGTCAATCATCACTTTTGAAACTATAAGTGTTTTTAGAGTCATTTTCATTCTCAAAATCGGGCAAAATATAAGCTTCTGAATAGGAGGAAAAGTCTATAAAAATGGCAATTTTGGACACTGGAAGCCTTAAGACGTGGTTATCTCACATGAGGCATGATACAATTGACATTTTGAATAATATTTTGTACCGACCAAAATCCAATTTCTGATGAAAAACGATGACTTCGGACCTGAGGAACTTTCTCCGAATGGTCAGTAATGGTGATTTTTTTGCTTAATCTGTCGACTGTAATTGACTGTTGGATGTGAATAGTCACTTTTGGAACAAAAATAAGAGTGTTTAGAGTCATTTTCATGCTGGAAATCGGGCTAAATACATGCTTCTGTGTAGGAGAAAAAGTCTTTTAAAATGGCAATTTTGGTCACTGGGCGGCCATAAAAAGTGGTTATTTAACATGAGGCATGATACAATTGAAATTGTAAATCATTTTTTGTACTGTCCCAAAAATCCAATTTCTGATGAACAACAATGACCCTGGACCTTTGGAACTTTCTCCGAATGGTCAGAAAAGGTGATTTTTAATGCTTAATCTTTCGACTGTAAATGACTGTCGGATGTGAATCATCACTTTTGGAACTAAAATTGTTTTGATTAGAGTCATTTTCATGCTCGAAATCAGGCATTTTTTGTCCAGTCCAAAAACTCCAATTCCTGATGAAAAACTATGACTTCTAACCTGAGGATCTTTCGCCGAATGGTCAGTAATGGTGATTTTTTAATGTTTAATCTTTCAACTGTAAATGACTGTTGGATGTGAATCATCACTTTTGAAACTAAAATAAGTGTGTTTAGAATCATTTTCGTGCTCGAAATTGGGAAAAATACAAGTTTCTGAGTAGAAGGAAAAGTCTAAAATAATGCCAAATGTGTTCAGTGTGAGGCCTTTAAAAGACTTGATACGCGAAACAATTGACATTTTGAATCATTTTTTGTACTGTCTAAAAAATCAAATTTCTGATGAAAAACGATGACTTCGGACCAGAGGAACTTTCTCCGAAAGGTCACTAATGATGATTTTTTAATGTTTAAACTTTTAACTGTAAATGACTGTTGGATGTGAATCATCACTTTTGAAACTAAAATAAGTGTGTTTAGAGTCGTTTTCATGCCCGAAATCGGGCAAATACAAGCTTTTGAGTAGGAGGAAAAGTCTAGCAAAATGGAAAATTTGGTCACTGGGAGGCCTCAAAAAGTGGTTATTCAACATGAGGCATGATACAATTGACAATTTAATTAATTTTTTGTACTGTCCTAAAAATCCAATTTGTGATCAAAAACATGTGAAACTTTCTCCGAATGGTCAGAAATTGTGATTTTTTAATGCTTAATCTTTTGACTGTGAATGACTGTCAGATGTGAATCATCACTTTTGGAACTAAAATTAGTGTGTTTAGAGTCACTTTCATGCTCGAAATTGGGCATAAATACAAGCTTCTGAGTAGGAGGAAAAATCTATAAAAATGGCTATTTTGGTCACTGGGAGGCCTTAAAAAGTGGTTACTCACCATGAGGCGCAATGCAATTGACATTTTGAATCATTTTTTGTACAGTCCAAAAAACCCAATTTCTGATGAAAAACGATGACTTCGGACCTGAGGAACTCTCTACTAATGGTAAGTAATGGTGATTTTTAAATGTTTAATCTTTCAACTGTAAATGACTGTTTGATGTCAATCATCACTTTTGAAACTATAATAAGTGTTTTTAGAGTCATTTTCATGCTTGAAATTGGGCAAAATACAAGTTTCTGAGTAGGAAGAAAAGTCTATAAAAATTGCAATTTTGGACACTGGAAGCCTTAAAAAGTGGTTACCCCACATGAGACATGATACATTTGACATTTTAAATAATATTTTGTACAGACCAAAAATCAAATTTCCAATAAAAAACGATGACCAAGGACCTGTGAAACTTTGTCCGAATGGTCAGAAATGGTGATTTTTAATGCTTAATTTTTCGACTGTAAATGACTGTCGGATGTGAATCATCACTTTTGGATGATTCACTGATGAATCATCCAAATGATGAAAAACAATGACTTCGGACCTGAAGAACTTTCTCCGAATGGTCAGTAATGGTGATTTTTTAATGTTTAATCTTTCAACTGTAAATGACTGTCGGATGTGAATCATCACTATCAGAACTAAAATTAATGTGTTTAGCGTCATTTTCATGCTCCAAATTTGGCAAAATACAAGCTTCTGAGTAGAAGGAAAAGTCTATAAAAATTGCTATTTTGGTCACTGGGAGGCCTTAAAAAAGGTTATTCAACATGAGGCAAGATACAATTGATATTTTGAATATTTTTTTTTACAGTCCCAAAAATCTAATTTCTGATGAAAAACGATGACCCCAAACTTGAGGAACTTAATCCGAATGCTCAGGAATGGTGATTATTTAATGTTTAATCTTTCAACTGTAATTATCTGTTGGATGTGAATAGTCACTTTTGCAACCAAAATAAGTGTGTTTAGAGTCATTTTCATGCTGGAAATCGGGCTAAATACAAGCTTCTGTGTAAGAGAAAAAGTCTATAAAAATGGCAATTTTGTTCACTGGGAGGCCTTAAAAAGTGGATATTCAACATGAGGCATGATACAATTGTCATTTTAAATACTTTCTCGTATATCCCAAGAAATCCAATTTCTGATGAAAAACGATGACCTGTAGAAGTTCCTCCGAATGGTCAGAAATTGTGATTTTTTAATGTGCAATCTTTCATCTGTAAATGACTGTCAGATGTGAATCATCACTTTTGTAACTAAAATAAGTGTGTTTAGATTCATTATAATGCTCGAAATCGGGCAAAATACAACCTTCTGAGTAGGAGTAAAAGACTATAAAAATGACAACTTTGGGAACTGGAAGCCTTAAAAAGTGGTTATTCCACATGAGGCATGATACAATTGACTTTTTGAATAATATTTTGTACTGACCAAAAAAATCGAATTTCCGATGAAAAACGATGACCCCAGACCTGTGAAACTTTCTCCGAATGGTCAGAAGTGGTGATTTTTTTAATGCTTAATCTTTTGACTGTAAATGACTGTCGCATGTGAATCATCACTTTTGGAATTAAAATTAGTGTGTTTAGAGTCATTTTCATGCTCGAAATCGAGCAAAATACAAGTTTCTGATTAGGAGAAAAAGGCAATAAAAATGGTAATTTGGTCAATGGGAGGCCTTAAAAAGTGGTTATTCAACATGAGGTACGATCCAATTGACATTTTAAATAATTTTTCGTACATCCCAAGAAATCCAATTTCTGATGAAAACGATGACCCCGGACCTGTAGAACTTTCCACGAACGGTCAGAAATTGTGATTTTTTAACGTGCAATCTTTCGTCTGTAAATGACTGTCACATGTGAATCATCACTTTTGGAACCAAAATAAGTGTGTTTAGATTCATTTTCATGCCTGAAATCGGGCAAGATACAACCTTCTGAGTAGAAGTAAGAGACTATAAAAGTGACAACTTTGCGAACTGGAAGCCTTAAACAGTGGTTATTCCACATGAGGCATGATACAATTGACATTTTCAATAATATTTTATACAGACCAAAAAATCAAATTTCTGATGAAAAATAATGACCTCAGACCTGTGGAACTTTACCTGAATGGCAAGAAATGTGGAATTTTTAATGTTTAATCTTTCGACTGTGAATGACTGTCGGATGTGAATAATCACTTTTGGAACTAAAATTGTTTTGTTTAGAGTCATATTCAAGCTCGAAATCGGGAAAAATACAAGCTTCCGAATAGGAGGGAAAGGCTATAAAAATGACAATTGTGGACCCTGGAAAGCTTTAAAAAGTGGTTATTCAACATGAGGCATGATACAATTGACATTGTAAATCATTTTTTGTACAATCCAACAAATCCAATTTCTGATGAAAACGATGACTTCGGACCCGAGGAACTTTCTACAAATGGTCAGTATTGGTGATTTTAAATGTTTAATCTTTCAACTGTAAATGACTGTTGGATGTCAATCATCACTTTTTAAACTATAATAAGTGTTTTTAGAGTCATTTTCATGCTTGAAATCGGGCAAAATACAAGCTTCTGAGTAGGAGGAAAAGTCTATAAAAATTGCAATTTTGGACACTGGAAGCCTTAAAAAGTGGTTAACCCACATGAGACATGATACATTTGACATTTTGAATAATATTTTGTACAGACCAAAAAATCCAATTTCCGATAAAAAACGATGACCAAGGACCTGTGAAACTTTGTCAGAATGGTCAGAAATGGTGATTTTTTAATGCTTAATTTTTCGACTGTAAATGACTGTTGCATGTGAATCATCACTTTTGGAACTAAAATTAGTGTGTTTAGAGTCATTTTCATGCTCAAAATCGGGCAAAATACAAGCTTCCGATTAGAGAAAAAGGCTATAAAAATGACAATTGTGAACACCTGGAAGCCTTAAAAAGTGATTATTCAACATGAGGTGTTGGACTTGGCCCTTTTTGCAGGGCCATCCCTAAACTTTTTGCCTTCCTCCTAGCCTTTATTCTGACATGGTGTTGGTGGTTTTAGGACTCTGGGCACTTTAGCACTGCTGTTCAGTGTAAAGTGTGTGTGCTCTCTGTGATAAATATGGTAAGATTGGTTTACACCTGTTTGGCATATTTAATTTACCTGTCAGTCCCTTGTAAAGTGGTATCTCATATACCCGGGGCTTGTAAATTAAATGCTACTGGTGGGCTTCTCAGCACTGATTGTGCCACCCACCAAAGTAGCCTTTCAAACCTGTCTCAGGCCTCTGCCATTGCAGGGCCTGTGCGCGCAGTGTTACTGCCACTGTGGCATGGCACCTAAAGTGTGTGCCATGTTTGTGACCCCCCTTTTACTGCATGTCAGTCACCCCTAAGGTAGGCCCTAGCTAGCCCTATGGGCAGGGTGCATTGTTGGTAAAAGGTAGGACATATACCTTAAGTGTGTGACATGTCCTGGTAGTGACAAACAGCCATTTTGGTTTCTCACTACTGTGAGGCAGCCCTCCCATAGGAATGCATTGGGGATTCCCTGGTAAGAGTTTCAGTGGTAATTCCTGATATGAGAGGAGCAGCGTGGTCAAGTTTGGTATGGTTGGAATAGTAATAATAAATGCTGCGCAATGGTGTGCGCAGATTTATTATCACTATTTTAGAAGTGCCACTTTTAGAAGTTAGCATTTCTGTGTGCTATGTGTCTACCTGCCTGATGTGGATTGCATGTCTGGCTTTGGAGTGACAGGGACTGGTGAGGTATGTGTGGCTCCAGGAGGGGCAGGGTGAGTCAGCGCTAGGCTGAATAGGGCATCTGCATGTGGGGAAGTGGGTGGACTAGTCCCCTAACCCTGAATAGGTCTGTGCCTGCCTAGGTGAATGCTGGCTCCGCCCCCTGTGGTGTGTCTGATGGCAGAGCCTCCATCTCACAAAGGAGGGTGTGAGCACTGTACACAAAGTGCTTCTACACCCCCCAGAACCAGTTGAGACTGGTTCCCCCAAGCCCTGTGCCAGGGCAGACAAAGGAAAACTGGGTATAAATATTGGGGCTGTGACCCCATGAGAGTGTTGTGCTTTTGTGCTTCCAGGCGACTTGCTGCTGCTGGGCCCCAGGAGGAACCGTCACGAGGGACTGCCTCCCTGCTGGAGGGCCCTGTGTGCTGGCATGCCTGGGCCCAGCCTTTGCCCCCCCTGGAACTTTGGACCTGAGCACCCTGTGTGCACTAAAATATCTCTCCCAGGACGGGGAGAGTGCTGGGGCTTCGCAGCACGGAGCTGCAACCTATTTAGAGGGAATCCCGACGTGGGGATTCCCCCGCATTTGTGCCTTTTGAGCGGGAGCCCACCCCGCATTGATGCTTATGTGTAAACGGGAGCCTACCCCGCTGCTTTGTGTTTATGGGAGTTGGAGCCCACCCCGCTTTTGAGTAATTTACCAGCAGGAGCCCACCCCGCATTTGTGTGCTCGTGAAGCGAGAGCCCACCCCACATTTGCCCAAGGAGAAAATGTTTGCCGCCGCGACCCGTGTCATGGAAGACAGGCAAGCTGCCTGACTCGGGGCGTGGCCAGGAAGTTCCCGGCCGGAAGAGTGGTGCCGGAAGGAGGGCGGGAGCCTAAACCGCCTCCGTGACGGCAAGAGGTGGCCAAGCTGTCTCCGTGTTCGAGGAGACCAGAACCGATCTTGGGAGGACCGACCGGAACCATGAGGGCTTTCCCTGCCAAGCAGTCTTCTGCCCGACTGGCGGCAGGAACGAGGAGGAGCCTCACAGGTCCCTGCAGCAGACCGGAGAAAAGTTCGCTGCCGAGACCCATGGCGAGTAAGACAGGCAAGCTGCCTGACTCGGGGCGTGGCCAGGAAGTTCTTAGCCGGAAGAGTGGTTCCAGAAGGAAGACGGGAGTCTACCCCGCCTCCGTGACCGCAAGAGGCGGCTAAGCTGTCTCCGTGTTCGAGGAGACCAGAACCGATCTGGGGAGGACCGACCGGAACCACGAGGGCTTTCCCTGCCAAGCAGTCTTCTTCCCGACTGGCGGCAGGAACGAGGAGAAGCCTCACAGGTCCCTGCAGCAGTCCGGAGAAGACCCGGCGTAGCCCCGGTGAGTGGGGCTCAACATGGTTGGTGCCAGTGTGGTATTGTTCTTTACAGCTGCGCCGCAGTTTCGGGCAGCTGCACCGAGTGGGCCTTCTTTGTGTTCTTGAGTCCCGGAGTAGGACCAGAGAGGCAGTTGTGGCCAGTGCCTTCATTGATCTTCACAGCTGCACCGCAGTTGTGGGCAGCTGCAACGAAGGGGGCAATTTTGTTGTCTAGCTCCCTGAGTCCCGGAGTAGGACTGAAGAGGCACAGTGGTGCCATTGCCCATTTCTCAGCTGCACCGCGAGAGCGCTGGCAGCTGCAATGTTTGGAGGCCATTACTAGTGTTAAGGAAGGGGTGAGTTGCACCCCATGCCCCAGCGCATTTGCGCACTTTGGTTTCGCTGCCGAGGCAGCCAGGGGGCCGTTTGGAAGGCCCCACTAGAAGCCCTGACATTTTGGACCGAGGGCCAGGGGGTCAGTATTGGTAGGGCACAAGGCCCTAATGTGATGCCCAATGTGTGTATGCCTATGGTTAGGCATAAGGTGTTTCATGCCATGTGTTGATGTAGGCATAATGTGTTTAGGTTGGGTTGTTTATGCCTAAGGTGTTCATGCCTACAGATATTGCATAATGTGTTTATGCTTGCGATGCCTAATGTCATGCTATGATGTTTTAGGATGATGCCTATTGCGTAATGTGTTTATGCTAATGAGGTTTGGGCCTAATGTGTTTTATGCCTAATGTGATAATGCTGAGGTCACTATGGTACCAGTAGTTACTGGTTGTGTTTTACATGTATTACTAGTATTTTCTAAAGGTTCTGACAGTGGCCCAATTGGCCCTGTCATGTGTATATAATCCCCCGTGAATATTGCCCAGTGCCAGTTGGCACAGTGTACATTGTGTGATTATGATCTAATGGGTTTTGGATAATACAAAGGCTATTTTTATATAACCTTGTGTGGAGTTTCTTTTGTGGTGTGCCTAGTGTGTTGCTGCTGTGTGTGTGTGTTGCGCAAACGCTTTACACATTGCCTCTGGGATAAGCCTGACTGCTCGTGCCAAGCTACCAAGGGGGTGAGATGGGGTTACCTTCAGCGTGTAACTCCCTTGCCCTGACTAGAGTGGTGGTTTATGCCTGGCTTAGGCGCAAGCCCTAGCCAACCAGAAATCCCATTTCTAACATGAGGCATGATACAATTGATATTGTAAATTATTTTTTATACAGTCCAACAAATCCAATTTCTGATGAAAAATGATGACTTCAGACCTGAGGAACTTTCTCCGAATGGTCAGTAATGGTGATTTTTTAACGTTTAATCTTTCAATTGCAAATGACTGTTGGATGTGAATCAACACTATTGGAACTCAAATTAGTGTGTTTAGAGTCATTTTCATGCTCCAAATTTGGCAAAATACAAGTTTCTGATTAGGAGAAAAAGGCTATATTAATGGCAATTTGGTCAATGGGAGCCCTTAAAAGTGGTTATTCAACATGAGGCATGATACAATTGACATTTTGAATCAATTTTTTTCCCAGGTTGCTTGTTTCCGGTCCAGGGAAGACATGGCTTTGCAGTTCGGGCTGGACTGTTCCCATGAGGCACAGGGTCAGACTGATTTGCAATTGGCCATGTCTGAACTGGGGTGGTGGAGTGAGCTAAAGAATGATGATGGATTAAACCCAGATCAGTTGACTGGGGGTGAGTGTTTGATTAGCTCAAACGCTCCGTCCATTATCCCCTTTGGTATCGCTTTGTTTGCCCTAAGTTGGCAGGGTATGCCCAGACGTGTGTCCCTTGCTCACTTTGCCACTGGATTCAAGCTAGCCTGGCTGATGACGGCTGAATAGCCAGAAACCGGTCCCAGGATGCTTGTTTCCGGTCCAGGGAAGACATGGCTTGGCAGTTCGGGCTGGACTGTTCCCATGAGGCACAGGGTCAGACTGATTTGCATATGGCCATGTCTGAACTGGGGTGGTGGAGTGAGCTAAAGAATGATGATGGATTAAACCCAGATCAGTTGACTGGGGGTGAATGTTTGATTAGCTCAAATGCTCCGTCCATTATCCCCTTTGGTATCGCTTTGTTCACCCTAAGTTGGCAGGGTATGCCCAGACGTGGGTCCCTTGCTCACTTTGCCACTGGATGCAAGCTAGCCTGGCTGATGATGGCTGAATAGCCAGAAACCGGTCCCAGGATGCTTGTTTCCGGTCCAGGGAAGACATGGCTTGGCAGTTCGGGCTGGACTGTTCCCATGAGGCACAGGGTCAGACTGATTTGCATTTGGCCATGTCTGAACTGGGGTGGTGGAGTGAGCTAAAGAATGATGATGGATTAAACCCAGATCAGTTGACTGGGGGTGAGTGTTTGATTAGCTCAAACGCTCCGTCCATTATCCCCTTTGGTATCGCTTTGTTCGCCCTAAGTTGGCAGGGTATGCCCAGACGTGGGTCCCTTGCTCACTTTGCCACTGGATTCAAGCTAGCCTGGCTGATGACGGCTGAATAGCCAGAAACCGGTCCCAGGATGCTTGTTTCCGGTCCAGGGAAGACATGGCTTGGCAGTTCGGGCTGGACTGTTTCCATGAGGCACAGGGTCAGACTGATTTGCATTTGGCCATGTCTGAACTGGGGTGGTGGAGTGAGCTAAAGAATGATGATGGATTAAACCCAGATCAGTTGACTGGGGGGTGAGTGTTTGATTAGCTCAAACGCTCCGTCCATTATCCCCTTTGGTACCTCCAGATGGGATTGCCTGGGATACTTCTGTCTGTAATATACTGTGGAATGATCATCTAAATACCACTAACATAGACCGTTGTAACTGCCACTATATGCTCTGGAACTTGCACTGAGGGGTTCCCAGTTGGGATTGGGTTATTATACCTCTAATATTTGATTTCGACAGGACCACTGCTAACTAGCAATACTGACCGTTGCAAATGCCTTTTATGCCCTGGAACTCTTATTGAGGGGTTTCCAGTAGGGATTAGGTTACTATACCTCCGTGATTAAATCTTGACAGGACAACTGCTAATTACCATTACCACACTGAAGAAGTTCTTTTGTAAAGAACGAAACACGTTGGCTGATTTTTTTCTGCATGTTTTACTATAAGGAATAAAAGAAACTTAAAGGACTTACTTATTAGCGTTTGGATTCTTTTCCTGCTGCACCTTCCAGTTCTTCAAAATATATTGTCTGGATTCCAGTGGAGCCCAACTGTGGTGGACTTCGGAAGTGTTGTGCACAGGACATTTACATTTATTAAATGGGGATTGAGGTGCTGAATTAAGGGTCAGCCGGAGTTTTTGGAGTTTTGTAAACCAAAATAAGTGTGTTTAGAGTCATTCTCATGCTCGAAATCGGGTTAAATACAAGCTTCTGTGTAAGAGAAAAAGTCTATTAAAATGGCAATTTTGTTCACTGGGAGGCCTTAAAAAGTGGATATTCAACATGAGGCATGATACAATTGTCATTTTAAATACTTTTTCGAATATCACAAGAAATCCAACTTCTGATGAAAAACGATGACCCCGGACCTGTAGAACTTCCTCCGAATGGTCAGAAATTGTGATTTTTTAATGTGCAATCTTTCGTCTGTAAATGACTGTCAGATGTGAATCATCACTTTTGTAACTAAAATAAGTGTGTTTAGATTCATTATCATGCTCGAAATCGGGCAAAATACAACCTTCTGACTAGGAGTAAAAGACTATAAAAATGACAATTTTGGGAACTTGAAGCATTAAAAAGTGGTTATTCCACATGAGGCATGATACAATTGACTTTTTTAATAATATTTTGTATGGACCAAAAAAATCCAATTTCCGATGAAAAACGATGACCCCAGACCTGTGAAACTTTCTCCGAATGGTCAGAATTTTTTTAATGCTTAATCTTTTGACTGTAAATGACTGTCGCATGTGAATCATCACTTTTGGAATTAAAATTAGTGTGTTTAGAGTCATTTTCATGCTCGAGATCGGGCAAAATACAAGCTTCCGATTAGGTGAAACAGGCTAAAAAATGACAATTTTGGACGACCTAAAAGCCTAAAAAATGGTTATTCAACATGAGGCATGATACAACTGACATTTTGAATCATTTTTTGTGCAGTCCAAAAATCCAATTTCTGATAAAAAAACTATGACTTCGGACCTGTGGAACTTTCTCCGAATAGATAGATATTGTGATTTTTTTAATGTGCAGTATTTCGGCTGTAAATGAATGTCCGATATGAATCATCACTTTTGGAAATAAAATAAGAGTGTTTAGAGTCATTTTCATGCTCGAAATCAGGCAAAATCAAGGTTCTTCGTAGGAGGAAAAGCCTATAAAAATGGCCATTTTGGTCACTGTGAGTCTTTAAGAAGTGGATATTCAACATGAGGCACGATCCAATTGACATTTTGAATCATTTTTTGTACAGTCCAAAAAATCAATTTTCGGATGAAAATCGATGACACCGAACATGTGGAACATTCTCCGAATGGTCAGAAATGGTGATTTTTTAATGTGCAATCTTTCAACTGTAAGTGACTGACTGATGTGAATCATCACTTTTGGAACTAAAATAAGTGTGTTTAGAGTCATTTTCATGCTCAAAAACAGGCAACATACAACCTACTGAGTAGGAGAAAAGTAGTTAAAAATGGCAATTTTGGTCAATGGGAGGCCTTAAAAAGTGGTTATTACACATAAGCCATGATTAAATTGTTATTTTAAATAATTTTTTGTATAGCCCAAAAAATCCAATTTCTGATGAAAAACGATGATCTCGGACCTGAGGAACTTTCTCCGAATGGTCAGCAATGGTGATTTTTTAATGTGCAATCTTTCGTCTGTAAATGACTGTCAGATGTGAATCAGCACTTTTTAAACTAAAATAAGTGTGATTAGATTCATTTTCATGCTCGAAAACGGGCAAAATACAATTTTCTGAGTTGAAGGAAAAGAATATAAAAATTGCAATTTTAGTCACTGGGATGCCATAAAAAGTGTTTTTTCAACTTGAGACGCGATACAATTGGCATTTTCAATCATTGTTTGTACATTTAAAAAAATACACTTTCTGATGAAAGACGATGACCCCGGAACTGTAGAACTTTCTCCGAATGGTGAGAATTGGTGATTTTTTAATGTTTAATCTTTCGACTGTAAATGGCTGTCAGATATGAATCATCACTTTTGGAACTAAAATAAGTGTGTTTAGAGTCATTTTCATGCTCGAAATCGTATAAAATATAAGCTTCCGAGTAGGAGGAAATGTCTGTAAAAATGGCAATTTTGGTCACTGTGAGGCTTTAAAAAGTGGTTATTCAACATGAGGCACGATCCAAGTGACATTTTGAATCATTTTTTGTAAAGTCCAAAAAATCAATTTTCTGATGAAAAACGATGACCCCGGACCTGTTGAACTTTCCGCACATGATCAGTAATGGTGATTTTTTAATGTTTAATCTTTTGACTGTAAATGACTGTTGGATGTGAATTATTACGTTTTCAACTAAAATAAGTGTGTTTAGAGTCATTTTCCTGCCTGCAATTCATCAAAATAGAAGCTTCTAAGTAGGAGGAAAAGTCTATAAAAATCGCCATTTTGGTCACTCTGAGGCTTTAAAAAGTGGTTATTCAACATGAGGCACGATCCAATTGACATTTGGAATCATTTTTCGTACAGTCTAAAAATTCAATTTTCTGATGAAAAACGATGACCCCAGACCTGTCGAACTTTCCCCAGGTGGTCAGTAATGGTTATTTTGTAATGTATAATATTTTGACTGTAAATTACTGTTGCATGTGAATTATCACTTTTGGAACTTAAATAAGTGTGTTTAGAGTCATTTTCCTGGCTGAAATAGGTCAAAATAGAAGCTTCTGAGTAGGAGGAAATATCTGTAAAAATGGCAATTTTGGTCACTGTGAGGCTTTAAAAAGTGGTTATTCAACATGAGGCACGTTCCAATTGACATTATGAATAATTTTTTGTACAGTACAAAAAAAAAAATTCTGATGAAAAACAATGACCCCGGACCTGTCGAACTTTCCCCAGGTGGTCAGTAATGGATATTTTTTAATGTATAATCTTTTGACTGTAAATTACTGTTGCATGTGAATTATCACTTTTGGAACTAAAATAAGTGTGTTTAGAGTCATTTTCCTGCCTGAAATTGGTCAAAATAGAAGCTTCTGAGTAGGAGGAAATATCTGTAAAAATGGAAATTTTAGTCACTGTGAGGCTTTAAAAAGTGGTTATTCAACATGAGGCACGATCCAATTGACATTTTGAATCATTTTTTGTACAGTCCAAACAATCAATTTTCTGATGAAAAACGTTGACCCCAGACCTGTCGAACCTTCACCAGATGGTCAATAATGGTGATTTTTTAATGTTTAATATTTTGACTGTAAATGACTGTTGGATATGAATTATTACTTTTTCAACTAAAATAAGTGTGTTAACAGTCATTATCCTCCCTGAAATTGGTCAATATAGAAGCTGTAAAGTCTGTAAAAGTCAGAAAAGTCTGTAACAAATGGCAATTTTGGTCACTGTGAGGCTTTAAAAAGTGGTTATTTAAAATGAGGCATGATCCAATTGACATTTTGAATCATTTTTTGTACAGTCCAAAAAAACGATTTTCTGATTAACATTGATCATCCCGGACCTGTCGAACTTCCCCCATATGGTCAGTAATGGTGATCTTTTAATGTTTAATCTTTTGACTGTAAATGACTGTTGGATATGAAGTATTATTTTTTCAACTAAAATACGTGTGCTTAGAGTCATTTTCCTGCCTGAAATTGGTCAAAATAGAAGCTTCTGAGTAGTAGGAAAAGTCTAAAAAAATGGCAATTTTGGTCACTTTGAGGCTTTAAAAGTGGTTATTCAACATGAGGCATGAGCCAAATGACATTTTGAATCTTTTTTGTACAGTTCAAAAATCAATTTTCTGATGAAAAACGATGACCCCAGACATGTCGAACTTTCCACAGACTGTCAGTAATGGTGATTTTTTAATGTTTAATCTATTGACTGTAAATTACTGTTGCATGTGAATTATCACTTTTGGAACTAAAATAAGTGTGTTTAGAGTTATTTCCGTGCCCGAAATAGGTCAAAAGAGAAGCTTCTGAGTAGGAGGAAAAGTATTTAAAAATTGCAATTTTGGTCACTGTGAGGCTCTACAAAGTGGTTATTCAACATAATGCCCGATCAAATTGACATTTTGAAGAATTTTTTGTACAGTCCAAAAAATTAATTTTCTGATGAAAAAGGATAACCCCGGACCTGTCGAACTTTCCCGAGATGGTCAGTAATGGTGATTTTTTAATGTTTAATCTTTTGACTGTAAATGACTGTTGCATGTGAATTATCACTTTTGGAAGTAAAATAAGTGTGTTTAGTGTCATTTTCCTGCCTGAAATTGGTCATAATAGAAGCTTCAGAGTAGGAGGAAAAGTCTGTAAAAATGGCAATTTTTGGCACTGTGAGGCTTTTAAAAGTGGTTATTCAACATGAGGCACGATCCAATTGACATTTTGAGTCATTTTTTGTACAGTCCCAAAAATCCATGTTCTGATAAAAAACGATGAACTCGGACCTGTCGAACTTTCCCCAGATGGTCAGTAATGGTGATTTTCTAATGTTTAATCTTCGAACTGTAAATGACTATTGCATGTGAATTATCACTTTTGGAACCAAAATAAGTGTGTTTAGAGTCATTTTCCTGCCCGAAATCGGTCAAAATAGAAGCTTCTGAGTAGGAGGAAAAATCTATAAAAATGGCAATTTTGGTCACTGTGAGGCTTTAAAAAGTGGTTATTCAACATGAGGCACGATCCAATTGACATTTTGAATCATTTTTTGTACAGTCCAAAAAATCAATTTTTTGATGAAAAACGATGACCCCAGACCTGTCGAACTTTCCCCAGATGGTCAGTAATGGTTATTTTTTAATGTATAATCTTTTGACTGTAAATGACTGTTGCATGTGAATTATTACTTTTTCAACTAAAATAAGTGTGTTTAGAGTCATTTTCCTGCCCAAAATTGGTCAAAATAGAAGCTTCTGAGTAGGAGGAAAAGTCTTTAAAATGGCAATTTTGGTCACTGTGAGGCTTTAAAAAGTGGATATTCCACATGAGGCATGATCCAATTGACATATGGAATAATTTTTTGTACAGTCTAAAAAAATCAATTTTCTGATGAAAAACGATGACCCCGGACCTGTCGAACTTTCACAAGATGGTCAGTAATGGTGAATTTTTAATGTTTAATCTTTTGACTGTAAATGACTGTTGCATGTGAATTATCACTTTTGGAACTAAAATAAGTGTGTTTAGAGTAATTTTCATGCCTGAAATTGGTAAAAAAAAAGCTACTGAGTAGGAGGAAAGTTCTATAAAAATGGCAATTTTGGTCACTGTGAGGCTTTAAAAAGTGGTTATTCAACATGAGGCACGATCCAATTGACATTTTGAATCATTTTTTTGGACAGTCCAAAAAAATCAATTTTTGATGAAAAACGATGACCCCAGACCTGTTGAACTTTCCCCAGGTGGTCAGTAATGGTTATTTTTTAATGTATAATCTTTTGACTGTAAATTACTGTTGCATGTGAATTATCACTTTTGGAACCAAAATAAGTGTGTTTAGAGTCATTTTCCTGCCTGAAATTGGTCAAAATAGACGCTTCTGAGTAGGAGGAAAAGTATTTAAAAATGGCAATTTTGGTCACTGTGAGGCTTTAAAAAAAGTGGTTATCCAACATGAGGCACCATCCAACTGACATTTTTAATCATTTTTTGTACAGTCCCAAAAATTAATTTTCTGATGAAAAACGATGGCCCCAGACCTGTCGATCTTTCCCCAGATGGTCAGTAATGGTGATTTTTTTAATGTTTAATCTTTGGACTGTAAATGACTGTTGGATATGAATTATTACTTTTTCAACTAAAATAAGTGTTTTTACAGTCATTTTCCTTTCTGAAATTTGTCAAAATAGAAGCTTATGAATAGGAGAAAAAGTCTATAAAAATGGCAATTTTGGTCACTGTGAGGCTTTAAAAGTTGTTATTCAACATGAGGCACGATCCAATTGACATTTTCAATCAGTTTTTGTACAGACTAAAAAATCAATGTTCTGATGAAAAACGATGACCCCGGACCTGTCGAACTTTCCCCAGATGGTCAGTAATGGCGATTTTTTAATGTTTAATCTTTTGACTGTAAATGACTGTTGCATGTGAATTATCACTTTTGGAACTAAAATAATTGTGTTTAGAGTCATTTTCCTGCCTGAAATTGGTCAATATAGAAGCTTCTGAATAGGAGGAAAAGTCTGTAAAAATGGCAATTTTGGTCACTGTGAGGCTTTACAAAGTGCTTATTCAACATGAGGCACGATCCAATTGACATTTTCAATCAGTTTTTGTACAGACTAAAAAATCAATGTTCTGATGAAAAACGATGACCCCGGACCTGTCGAACTTTCCCCAGATGGTCAGTAATGGCAATGATTTTTTAATGTTTAATCTTTTGACTGTAAATGACTGTTGCATGTGAATTATCACTTTTGGAACTAAAATAATTGTGTTTAGAGTCATTTTCCTGCCTGAAATTGGTCAATATAGAAGCTTCTGAATAGGAGGAAAAGTCTACAAAAATGGCAATTTTGGTCACTGTGAAGCTTTAAAAGTTGTTATTCAACATAAGGCACAATCCAATTGACATTTTGAATCATTTTTTGTACAGTCCAAAAAATCAATTTTCAGATGAAAAATGATGAGCCCGAACCTGTTGAACTTTCCCCAGATGGTCAGTAATGGTGATTTTTTAATGTTTAATCTTTTGACTGTAAATGACTGTTGCATGTGAATTATCACTTTTGGAACTAAAATAAGAGTGTTTAGCGTCATTTTCCTGCATGAAATAGGTCAAAAGAGAAGCTTCTGAGTAGGAGGAAAAGTCTGTAAAAATGGCAATTTTGGTCACTGTGAAGCTTTAAAAGTTGTTATTCAACATAAGGCACAATCCAATTGACATTTTGTATCATTTTTTGTACAGTCCAAAAAATCAATCATCTGATGAAGAACGATGACCCCAGACCTGACAAACTTTTCCGAGATGGTCAGTATTGGTGATTTTTTAATGTTTAATCTTTTGACTGTAAATGACTGTTGCATGTGAATTATCACTTTTGGAACTAAAATAAGTGTTTGTAGAGTAATTGTCCTGCCCAAAATATGTCAAGAAAGAAGCTTCTGACTAGCAGGAAAAGTCTATAAAAATGGCAATTTTGGTCACTGTGAGGCTTCAAAAGTCGTTATTCAACATAAGGCACAATCCAATTGACATTTTGAATCATTTTTTGTACAGTCCAAAAAAATCAATTTTCTGATGAAAAACGAGGACCCCAGACCTGTCAAACTTTTCCGAGATGGTCAGTATTGGTGATTTTTTAATGTTTAATCTTTTGACTGTAAATGACTGTTGCATGTGAATTATCACTTTTGGAACTAAAATAAGTGTTTGTAGAGTAATTGTCCTGCCCAAAATATGTCAAGAAAGAAGCTTCTGACTAGTAGGAAAAGTCTATAGAAAATGGCAATTTTGGTCACTGTGAGGCTTCAAAAAGTCGTTATTCAACATGAGGCACGATCCAATTGATATTTTGAATATGTTTTTATACAGTCCAAAAAAACAATTTTCTGATGAAAAACGATGAACCCGGATCTGTCGAACTTTCCCCAGATGGTCAGTAATGGTGATTTTTTAATGTTTAATGTTTTCACTGTAAATGACTGTTGGATATGAATTATTACTTTTTCAACTAAAACAAGTGTGTTTAGTGTCATTTTCCTGCCTGAAATTGGTCAAAATAGAAGCTTCAGAGTAGGAGGAAAGGTCTATAAAAATGGCAATTATGGTCACTGTGAGGCTTTAAAAAGTGTTTATTCAACATGAGGCACCATCCAATTGACATTTTGAATCATTTTTTGTACAGTCCAAAAATCAATTTTCAGATGAAAAATGATGAGCCCGAACCTGTTGAACTTTCCCCAGATGGTCAGTAATGGTGATTTTTTAATGTTTAATGTTTTCACTGTAAATGACTGTTGCATGTGAATTATCACTTTTGGAACTAAAAAAGTGTGTTTAGAGTCATTTTCCTGCATGAAAATGGTCAAAATAGAAGCTGTAAAGTCTGTAAAAGTTAGAAAAGTCTGTAAAAATGGCAATTTTGGTCACTGTGAGGCCTTAAAAAGTGGTTATTCAACATGAGGCACAATCCAATTGACATTTGGAATCATTTTTCGTACAGTGTACAAAATCAATTTTCTGATGAAAAACGATCACCCCGGACCTGTCGAACTTTCCCCAGATGGTCAGTAATGGTTGATCTTTTAATGTTTAATCTTTTGAATGTAAATGACTATTGCATGTGAATTATCACTTTTGGAACTAAAATAAGTGTGTTTAGAGTCATTATCCTGCCTGAAATTGGTCAAAATAGAAGCTGTAAAGTCTGTAAAAGTCAGAAAAGTCTGTAACAAATGGCAATTTTGGTCACTGTGAGGCTTTAAAAAGTGGTTATTTAAAATGAGGCACGATCCAATTGACATTTTGAATAATTTTTGTACAGTCCAAAAAACGATTTTCTGATGAACAACGATCATTCCGGACATGTCGAACTTTCCCCAGATGGTCAGTAATGGTGATTTTTTAATGTTTAATCTTTTGACTGTAAATGACTGTTGGATATGAAGTATTATTTTTCAACTAAAATAAGTGTGCTTAGAGTCATTTTCCTTCCTGAAATTGGTCAAAATAGAAGCTTCTGAGTGGTAGGAAAAGTCTGTAAAAATGGCAATTTTGGTCAATGTGAGGCTTTAAAAAGTGGTTATTCAACATGAGGCACGATCAAATTGACATTTGGAATCATTTTTTTACAGTCTAAAAATAAATTTTCTGATGAAAACGCTGACCCCAGGACCTGTCGAACTTTTCCCAGATGGTCAGTAATGGTGATTTTTTAATGTTTAATCTTTTGAATGTAAATAACTATTGCAAGTGAATTATCACTTTTGGAACTAAAATAAGTGTGTTTAGAGTAATTTTCCTGCCCGAAATAGGTCAAAAATAAGCTTCTGAGTAGGAGGAAAAGTCTATAAAAATGGCAATTTTGGTCACTTTGAGGAATTAAAAGTGGTTATTCAACATGAGGCATGAGCCAAATGACATTTTGAATCATTTTTTGTACAGTCCAAAAATCAATTTTCTGATGAAAAACGATGACCCCAGACATGTTGAACTTTCCGCAGACGGTCAGTAATGGTGATTTTTTAATGTTTAATCTTTTGACTGTAAATTACTGTTGCATGTGAATAATCACTTTTGGAACTAAAATAAGAGTGTTTAGAGTTATTTTCCTGCCCGAAATAGGTCAAAAGAGAACTTCTGAGTAGGAGGAAAAGTCTATAAAAATGGCAATTTTGGTCACTGTGAAGCTTTAAAAGTTGTTATTCAACATGAGGCACGATCCAATTGACATTTGGAATCATTTTTTTACAGTCTAAAAAGAAATTTTCTGATGAAAACGCTGACCCCAGGACCTGTCGAACTTTTCCCAGATGGTCAGTATTGGTGATTTTTTAATGTTTAATCTTTTGACTGTAAATGACTGTTGCATGTGAATTATCACTTTTGGAACTAAAATAAGTGTTTGTAGAGTAATTGTCCTGCCCAAAATAGGTCAAAAAGAAGCTTCTGACTAGTAGGAAAAGTCTATAAAAATGGCATTTTTGGTCACTGTGAGGCTTCAAAAGTTGTTATTCAACATGAGGCACGATCCAATTGATATTTTGAATATGTTTTTGTACAGTCCAAAAATCAATTTTCTGATGAAAAACGATGACCCCGGATCTGTCGAACTTTCCCCAGATGGTCAGTAATGGTGAATTTTAATGTTTAATGTTTTCACTGTAAATGACTGTTGGATATGAATTATCACTTTTTCAACTAAAATAAGTGTGTTTAGTGTCATTTTCCTCCCTGAAATTGGTCAAAATAGAAGCTTCAGAGTAGGAGGAAAGGTCTATAAAAATGGCAATTTTGATCACTGGGAGGCTTTAAAAAAAGGTTATTCAACATGAGGCACCATCCAATTGACATTTTGAATAATTTTTTGTAACAGTCCAAAAAATCAATTTTCAGATGAAAAATGATGAGCCCGAACCTGTTGAACTTTCCCCGATGGTCAGTAATGGTGATTTTTTAATGTTTAATCTTTTCACTGTAAATGACTCTTGCATGTGAATTATCACTTTTGGAACTAAAATAAGTGTGTTTAGAGTCATTTTCCTGCCTGAAATTGGTCATAATAGAAGCTTCTGAGTAGGAGGAAAAGTCTGTAAAAATGGCCATTTTGGTCACTGTGAGGCTTTTAAAAGTGGTTATTCAACATGAGGCATGATCCAATTGACATTTGGAATAATTTTTTGTATAGTACAAAAATCAATTTTCAGATGAAAATGATGAGCCCGAACCTGTCGAACTTTCCCTAGATAGTCAGTAATGGTGATTTTTTAATGTTTAATCTTTTCACTGTAAATGACTGTTGCATGTGAATTATCACTTTTGGAACTAAATTAAGTGTGTTTAGAGTCATTTTCCTGCGTGAAATAGGTCAAAAAAGAAGCTCCTGAGTATGAGGAAAAGTCTGTAAAGATGACAATTTTGGTCACTGTGGGGCTTTGAAAAGTTGTTATTCAACATGAGGCACTATCCAATTGACATTTTGAATATTTATTTGTACAGTCCAAAAATCAATTTTCTGATGAAAACGATGACCCCGGACCTGTCGAACTTTTCCCAGATGGTACCTAATAGTGATTTTTTAATATTTATTGTTTTGACTATAAATGACTGTTGGATATGAATTATTACTTTTTCAACTAAAATAAGTGTGTTTAGAGTCATTTTCCTCCCTGAAATTGGTCAAAATAGAAGCTTCTGAGTAGGAGGAAAAGTCTGTAAAAATGGCAATTTTGGTCACTATGAGGCTTTAAAAAGTGGTTATTCAACATGAGGCACGATCCAATTGACATTTTGAATCATTTTTTGTACAGTCCAAAAAATCAATTTTCTGATGAAAAACGATGACCCCGGATCTGTCGAACTTTCCCCAGATGGTCAGTAATGGTGATTTTTTAATGTTTAATGTTTTGACTGTAAATGACTGTTGGATATGAATTAGTACTTTTTCAACTAAAATAAGTGTGTTTAGAGTCATTTTCCTGCCTGAAATTGGTCAAAATAGAAGCTTCTGAATAGGCGGAAAAGTCTATAAAAATGGGAATTTTGGTCACTGTGAGGCTTTAAAAAGTGGTTATTCAACATGAGGCACGATCCAATTGACATTTTGAATAATTTTTTGTTCAGTCCAAAAATCCATTTTCTGATGAAAAACGATGACCTGTCGAACTTTCCCCAGATGGTCAGTAATGGTGGATTTTTGTTGTTTAATCTTTTGAATGTAAATGACTGTTAGATATGAATTAGTCACTTTTGCAACTAAAATAAGTGTGTTTAGAGTCATTTTCCTGCCTGAAATTGGTCATAATAGAAGCTTCTGAGTAGGAGGAAAAGTCTGTAAAAATGGCCATTTTGGTCACTGTGAGGCTTTTAAAAGTGGTTATTCAACATGAGGCATGATCCAATTGACATTTGGAATAATTTTTTGTATAGTACAAAAAATCAATTTTCAGATGAAAAATGATGAGCCCCGAACCTGTCGAACTTTCCCTAGATAGTCAGTAATGGTGATTTTTTAATGTTTAATCTTTTCACTGTAAATGACTGTTGCATGTGAATTATCACTTTTGGAACTAAATTAAGTGTGTTTAGAGTCATTTTCCTGCGTGAAATAGGTCAAAATAGAAGCTCCTGAGTAGGAGGAAAAGTCTGTAAAGATGGCAATTTTGGTCACTGTGGGGCTTTAAAAAGTTGTTATTCAACATGAGGCACGATCCAATTGACATTTTGAATCATTTTTTGTACAGTCCAAAAAATCAATTTTCTGATGAAAAACGATGACCCCAGGACCTGTCGAACTTTTCCCAGATGGTCAGTATTGGTGATTTTTTAATGTTTAATCTTTTGACTGTAAATGACTGTTGCATGTGAATTATCACTTTTGGAACTAAAATAAGTGTTTGTAGAGTAATTGTCCTGCCCGAAATAGGTCAAAATAGAAGCTTCTGACTAGTAGGAAAAGTCTATAAAAATGGCATTTTTGGTCACTGTGAGGCTTCAAAAGTGGTTATTCAACATGAGGCACGATCCAATTGATATTTTGAATCATGTTTTTGTACAGTCCAAAAAATCAATTTTCTGATGAAAAACGATGACCCCGGATCTGTCGAACTTTCCCCAGATGGTCAGTAATGGTGAATTTTAATGTTTAATGTTTTCACTGTAAATGACTGTTGGATGTGAATTATCACTTTTTCAACTAAAATAAGTGTGTTTAGTGTCATTTTCCTCCCTGAAATTGGTCAAAATAGAAGCTTCAGAGTAGGAGGAAAGGTCTATAAAAATGGCAATTTTGATCACTGGGAGGCTTTAAAAGTGGTTATTCAACATGAGGCACCATCCAATTGACATTTTGAATAATTTTTTGTACAGTCCAAAAAATCAATTTTCAGATGAAAAATGATGAGCCCGAACCTGTTGAACTTTCCCCAGATGGTCAGTAATGGTGATTTTTTAATGTTTAATCTTTTCACTGTAAATGACTCTTGCATGTGAATTATCACTTTTGGAACTAAAATAAGTGTGTTTAGAGTCATTTTCCTGCCTGAAATTGGTCATAATAGAAGCTTCTGAGTAGGAGGAAAAGTCTGTAAAAATGGCCATTTTGGTCACTGTGAGGCTTTTAAAAGTGGTTATTCAACATGAGGCATGATCCAATTGACATTTGGAATAATTTTTTGTATAGTACAAAAAATCAATTTTCAGATGAAAAATGATGAGCCCGAACCTGTCGAACTTTCCCTAGATAGTCAGTAATGGTGATTTTTTAATGTTTAATCTTTTCACTGTAAATGACTGTTGCATGTGAATTATCACTTTTGGAACTAAATTAAGTGTGTTTAGAGTCATTTTCCTGCGTGAAATAGGTCAAAATAGAAGCTCCTGAGTATGAGGAAAAGTCTGTAAAGATGACAATTTTGGTCACTGTGGGGCTTTGAAAAGTTGTTATTCAACATGAGGCACTATCCAATTGACATTTTGAATATTTATTTGTACAGTCCAAAAAATCAATTTTCTGATGAAAAACGATGACCCCGGACCTGTCGAACTTTTCCCAGATGGTCAGCTAATAGTGATTTTTTAATATTTATTGTTTTGACTATAAATGACTGTTGGATATGAATTATTACTTTTTCAACTAAAATAAGTGTGTTTAGAGTCATTTTCCTCCCTGAAATTGGTCAAAATAGAAGCTTCTGAGTAGGAGGAAAAGTCTGTAAAAATGGCAATTTTGGTCACTATGAGGCTTTAAAAAGTGGTTATTCAACATGAGGCACGATCCAATTGACATTTTGAATCATTTTTTGTACAGTCCAAAAATCAATTTTCTGATGAAAAACGATGACCCCGGATCTGTCGAACTTTCCCCAGATGGTCAGTAATGGTGATTTTTTAATGTTTAATGTTTTGACTGTAAATGACTGTTGGATATGAATTAGTACTTTTTCAACTAAAATAAGTGTGTTTAGAGTCATTTTCCTGCCTGAAATTGGTCAAAATAGAAGCTTCTGAATAGGCGGAAAAGTCTATAAAAATGGGAATTTTGGTCACTGTGAGGCTTTAAAAAGTGGTTATTCAACATGAGGCACGATCCAATTGACATTTTGAATAATTTTTTGTTCAGTCCAAAAAATCCATTTTCTGATGAAAAACGATGACCTGTCGAACTTTCCCCAGATGGTCAGTAATGGTGGATTTTTGTTGTTTAATCTTTTGAATGTAAATGACTGTTAGATATGAATTAGTACTTTTTCAACTAAAATAAGTGTGTTTAGAGTCATTTTCCTGCCTGAAATTGGTCATAATAGAAGCTTCTGAGTAGGAGGAAAAGTCTGTAAAAATGGCCATTTTGGTCACTGTGAGGCTTTTAAAAGTGGTTATTCAACATGAGGCATGATCCAATTGACATTTGGAATAATTTTTTGTATAGTACAAAAAATCAATTTTCAGATGAAAAATGATGAGCCCGAACCTGTCGAACTTTCCCTAGATAGTCAGTAATGGTGATTTTTTAATGTTTAATCTTTTCACTGTAAATGACTGTTGCATGTGAATTATCACTTTTGGAACTAAATTAAGTGTGTTTAGAGTCATTTTCCTGCGTGAAATAGGTCAAAATAGAAGCTCCTGAGTATGAGGAAAAGTCTGTAAAGATGACAATTTTGGTCACTGTGGGGCTTTAAAAAGTTGTTATTCAACATGAGGCACGATCCAATTGATATTTTGAATATGTTTTTGTACAGTCCAAAAAATCAATTTTCTGATGAAAAACGATGACCCCGGATCTGTCGAACTTTCCCCAGATGGTCAGTAATGGTGAATTTTAATGTTTAATGTTTTCACTGTAAATGACTGTTGGATATGAATTATCACTTTTTCAACTAAAATAAGTGTGTTTAGTGTCATTTTCCTCCCTGAAATTGGTCAAAATAGAAGCTTTAGAGTAGGAGGAAAGGTCTATAAAAATGGCAATTTTGATCACTGGGAGGCTTTAAAAATTGGTTATTCAACATGAGGCACCATCCAATTGACATTTTGAATAATTTTTGTACAGTCCAAAAAATCAATTTTCAGATGAAAAATGATGAGCCCGAACCTGTTGAACTTTCCCCCGATGGTCAGTAATGGTGATTTTTTAATGTTTAATCTTTTCACTGTAAATGACTCTTGCATGTGAATTATCACTTTTGGAACTAAAATAAGTGTGTTTAGAGTCATTTAACTGCCTGAAATTGGTCATAATAGAAGCTTCTGAGTAGGAGGAAAAGTCTGTAAAAATGGCCATTTTGGTCACTGTGAGGCTTTTAAAAGTGGTTATTCAACATGAGGCATGATCCAATTGACATTTGGAATAATTTTTTGTATAGTACAAAAATCAATTTTCAGATGAAAAATGATGAGCCCGAACCTGTCGAACTTTCCCTAGATAGTCAGTAATGGTGATTTTTTAATGTTTAATCTTTTCACTGTAAATGACTGTTGCATGTGAATTATCACTTTTGGAACTAAAATAAGTGTGTTTAGAGTCATTTTCCTGCCTGAAATCGGTCAGAATAGAAGCTTCGGAGTAGGAGGAAAAGTTCTATAAAAATGGCAATTTTGGTCACTGTGAGGCTTTAAAAAGTGGTTATTCAACATGAAGCACGATCCAATTGACATTTTGAATCATTTTTTGAACAGTCCAAAAAATCAATTTTCTGATGAAAAACGATGACCCCGGACCTGTCGAACTTTCCCCAGATGGTCAATAATGTTGATTTTTTAATGTTTAATCTTTTGACTGTAAATGACTGTTCGATATGAATTATTACTTTTTCAACTAAAATAAGTGTGTTTAGAGTCATTTTCCTGCCTGAAATTGGTCAAAATAGAAGCTGTAAAGTCTGTAAAAGTCAGAAAAGTCTGTAACAAATGGCAATTTTGGTCACTGTGAGGCTTTAAAAAGTGGTTATTTAAAATGAGGCACGATCCAATTGACATTTTGAATAATTTTTTGTACAGTCCAAAAAAACGATTTTCTGATGAACAACGATCATTCCGGACATGTCGAACTTTCCCCAGATGGTCAGTAATGGTGATTTTTTAATGTTTAATCTTTTGACTGTAAATGACTGTTGGATATGAAGTATTATTTTTTCAACTAAAATAAGTGTGCTTAGAGTCATTTTCCTTCCTGAAATTGGTCAAAATAGAAGCTTCTGAGTGGTAGGAAAAGTCTGTAAAAATGGCAATTTTGGTCAATGTGAGGCTTTAAAAAGTGGTTATTCAACATGAGGCACGATCAAATTGACATTTGGAATCATTTTTTTTACAGTCTAAAAAATAAATTTTCTGATGAAAAACGCTGACCCCAGGACCTGTCGAACTTTTCCCAGATGGTCAGTAATGGTGATTTTTTAATGTTTAATCTTTTGAATGTAAATAACTATTGCAAGTGAATTATCACTTTTGGAACTAAAATAAGTGTGTTTAGAGTAATTTTCCTGCCCGAAATAGGTCAAAAATAAGCTTCTGAGTAGGAGGAAAAGTCTATAAAAATGGCAATTTTGGTCACTTTGAGGAATTAAAAAGTGGTTATTCAACATGAGGCATGAGCCAAATGACATTTTGAATCATTTTTTGTACAGTCCAAAAAATCAATTTTCTGATGAAAAACGATGACCCCAGACATGTTGAACTTTCCGCAGACGGTCAGTAATGGTGATTTTTTAATGTTTAATCTTTTGACTGTAAATTACTGTTGCATGTGAATAATCACTTTTGGAACTAAAATAAGAGTGTTTAGAGTTATTTTCCTGCCCGAAATAGGTCAAAAGAGAACTTCTGAGTAGGAGGAAAAGTCTATAAAAATGGCAATTTTGGTCACTGTGAAGCTTTAAAAGTTGTTATTCAACATGAGGCACGATCCAATTGACATTTGGAATCATTTTTTTTACAGTCTAAAAAAGAAATTTTCTGATGAAAAACGCTGACCCCAGGACCTGTCGAACTTTTCCCAGATGGTCAGTATTGGTGATTTTTTAATGTTTAATCTTTTGACTGTAAATGACTGTTGCATGTGAATTATCACTTTTGGAACTAAAATAAGTGTTTGTAGAGTAATTGTCCTGCCCAAAATAGGTCAAAAAAGAAGCTTCTGACTAGTAGGAAAAGTCTATAAAAATGGCATTTTTGGTCACTGTGAGGCTTCAAAAAGTTGTTATTCAACATGAGGCACGATCCAATTGATATTTTGAATATGTTTTTGTACAGTCCAAAAAATCAATTTTCTGATGAAAAACGATGACCCCGGATCTGTCGAACTTTCCCCAGATGGTCAGTAATGGTGAATTTTAATGTTTAATGTTTTCACTGTAAATGACTGTTGGATATGAATTATCACTTTTTCAACTAAAATAAGTGTGTTTAGTGTCATTTTCCTCCCTGAAATTGGTCAAAATAGAAGCTTCAGAGTAGGAGGAAAGGTCTATAAAAATGGCAATTTTGATCACTGGGAGGCTTTAAAAATGGTTATTCAACATGAGGCACCATCCAATTGACATTTTGAATAATTTTTTGTACAGTCCAAAAATCAATTTTCAGATGAAAAATGATGAGCCCGAACCTGTTGAACTTTCCCCAGATGGTCAGTAATGGTGATTTTTTAATGTTTAATCTTTTCACTGTAAATGACTCTTGCATGTGAATTATCACTTTTGGAACTAAAATAAGTGTGTTTAGAGTCATTTTCCTGCCTGAAATTGGTCATAATAGAAGCTTCTGAGTAGGAGGAAAAGTCTGTAAAAATGGCCATTTTGGTCACTGTGAGGCTTTTAAAAGTGGTTATTCAACATGAGGCATGATCCAATTGACATTTGGAATAATTTTTTGTATAGTACAAAAAATCAATTTTCAGATGAAAAATGATGAGCCCGAACCTGTCGAACTTTCCCTAGATAGTCAGTAATGGTGATTTTTTAATGTTTAATCTTTTCACTGTAAATGACTGTTGCATGTGAATTATCACTTTTGGAACTAAATTAAGTGTGTTTAGAGTCATTTTCCTGCGTGAAATAGGTCAAAATAGAAGCTCCTGAGTATGAGGAAAAGTCTGTAAAGATGACAATTTTGGTCACTGTGGGGCTTTGAAAAGTTGTTATTCAACATGAGGCACTATCCAATTGACATTTTGAATATTTATTTGTACAGTCCAAAAATCAATTTTCTGATGAAAAACGATGACCCCGGATCTGTCGAACTTTTCCCAGATGGTACACTAATAGTGATTTTTTAATGTTTATTGTTTTGACTATAAATGACTGTTGGATATGAATTATTACTTTTTCAACTAAAATAAGTGTGTTTAGAGCCATTTTCCTCCCTGAAATTGGTCAAAATAGAAGCTTCTGAGTAGGAGGAAAAGTCTGTAAAAATGGCAATTTTGGTCACTATGAGGCTTTAAAAAGTGGTTATTCAACATGAGGCACGATCCAATTGACATTTTGAATCATTTTTTGTACAGTCCAAAAAATCAATTTTCTGATGAAAAACGATGACCCCGGATCTGTCGAACTTTCCCCAGATGGTCAGTAATGGTGATTTTTTAATGTTTAATGTTTTGACTGTAAATGACTGTTGGATATGAATTAGTACTTTTTCAACTAAAATAAGTGTGTTTAGAGTCATTTTCCTGCCTGAAATTGGTCAAAATAGAAGCTTCTGAATAGGCGGAAAAGTCTATAAAAATGGGAATTTTGGTCACTGTGAGGCTTTAAAAAGTGGTTATTCAACATGAGGCACGATCCAATTGACATTTTGAATAATTTTTTGTTCAGTCCAAAAATCCATTTTCTGATGAAAAACGATGACCTGTCGAACTTTCCCCAGATGGTCAGTAATGGTGGATTTTTGTTGTTTAATCTTTTGAATGTAAATGACTGTTAGATATGAATTAGTACTTTTTCAACTAAAATAAGTGTGTTTAGAGTCATTTTCCTGCCTGAAATTGGTCATAATAGAAGCTTCTGAGTAGGAGGAAAAGTCTGTAAAAATGGCCATTTTGGTCACTGTGAGGCTTTTAAAAGTGGTTATTCAACATGAGGCATGATCCAATTGACATTTGGAATAATTTTTTGTATAGTACAAAAAATCAATTTTCAGATGAAAAATGATGAGCCCGAACCTGTCGAACTTTCCCTAGATAGTCAGTAATGGTGATTTTTTAATGTTTAATCTTTTCACTGTAAATGACTGTTGCATGTGAATTATCACTTTTGGAACTAAATTAAGTGTGTTTAGAGTCATTTTCCTGCGTGAAATAGGTCAAAATAGAAGCTCCTGAGTATGAGGAAAAGTCTGTAAAGATGACAATTTTGGTCACTGTGGGGCTTTAAAAAGTTGTTATTCAACATGAGGCACGATCCAATTGATATTTTGAATATGTTTTTGTACAGTCCAAAAAATCAATTTTCTGATGAAAAACGATGACCCCGGATCTGTCGAACTTTCCCCAGATGGTCAGTAATGGTGAATTTTAATGTTTAATGTTTTCACTGTAAATGACTGTTGGATATGAATTATCACTTTTTCAACTAAAATAAGTGTGTTTAGTGTCATTTTCCTGCCTGAAATTGGTCAAAATAGAAGCTTTAGAGTAGGAGGAAAGGTCTATAAAAATGGCAATTTTGATCACTGGGAGGCTTTAAAAATTGGTTATTCAACATGAGGCACCATCCAATTGACATTTTGAATAATTTTTTGTACAGTCCAAAAAATCAATTTTCAGATGAAAAATGATGAGCCCGAACCTGTTGAACTTTCCCCAGATGGTCAGTAATGGTGATTTTTTAATGTTTAATCTTTTCACTGTAAATGACTCTTGCATGTGAATTATCACTTTTGGAACTAAAATAAGTGTGTTTAGAGTCATTTAACTGCCTGAAATTGGTCATAATAGAAGCTTCTGAGTAGGAGGAAAAGTCTGTAAAAATGGCCATTTTGGTCACTGTGAGGCTTTTAAAAGTGGTTATTCAACATGAGGCATGATCCAATTGACATTTGGAATAATTTTTGTATAGTACAAAAAATCAATTTTCAGATGAAAAATGATGAGCCCGAACCTGTCGAACTTTCCCTAGATAGTCAGTAATGGTGATTTTTTAATGTTTAATCTTTTCACTGTAAATGACTGTTGCATGTGAATTATCACTTTTGGAACTAAAATAAGTGTGTTTAGAGTCATTTTCCTGCCTGAAATTGGTCATAATAGAAGCTTCTGAGTAGGAGGAAAAGTCTGTAAAAATGGCCATTTTGGTCACTGTGAGGCTTTTAAAAGTGGTTATTCAACATGAGGCATGATCCAATTGACATTTGGAATAATTTTTTGTATAGTACAAAAAAGCAATTTTCAGATGAAAAATGATGAGCCCGAACCTGTCGAACTTTCCCTAGATAGTCAGTAATGGTGATTTTTTAATGTTTAATCTTTTCACTGTAAATGACTGTTGCATGTGAATTATCACTTTTGGAACTAAATTAAGTGTGTTTAGAGTCATTTTCCTGCGTGAAATAGGTCAAAATAGAAGCTCCTGAGTATGAGGAAAAGTCTGTAAAAATGACAATTTTGGTCACTGTGGGGCTTTAAAAAGTTGTTATTCAACATGAGGCACTATCCAATTGACATTTTGAATATTTTTTTGTACAGTCCAAAAAATCAATTTTCTGATGGAAAAACGATGACCCCGGATCTGTCGAACTTTTCCCAGATGGTACCTAATAGTGATTTTTTAATATTTATTGTTTTGACTATAAATGACTGTTGGATATGAATTATTACTTTTTCAACTAAAATAAGTGTGTTTAGAGTCATTTTCCTGCCCGAAATTGGTCAAAATAGAAGCTTCTGAGTAGGAGGAAAAGTCTGTAAAAATGGCAATTTTGGTCACTATGAGGCTTTAAAAAGTGGTTATTCAACATGAGGCATGATCCAATTGACATTTTGAATCATTTTTTGTACAGTCCAAAAAATCAATTTTCTGATGAAAAACGACCTGACCTGTCGAACTTTCCCCAGATGGTCAGTAATGGTGGATTTTTGTTGTTTAATCTTTTGAATGTAAATGACTGTTAGATATGAATTAGTACTTTTTCAACTAAAATAAGTGTGTTTAGAGTCATTTTCCTGCCTGAAATTGGTCATAATAGAAGCTTCTGAGTAGGAGGAAAAGTCTGTAAAAATGGCCATTTTGGTCACTGTGAGGCTTTTAAAAGTGGTTATTCAACATGAGGCATGATCCAATTGACATTTGGAATAATTTTTTGTATAGTACAAAAAATCAATTTTCAGATGAAAAATGATGAGCCCGAAAATGTCGAACTTTCCCTAGATAGTCAGTAATGTTGATTTTTTAATGTTTAATCTTTTCACTGTAAATGACTGTTGCATGTGAATTATCACTTTTGGAACTAAATTAAGTGTGTTTAGAGTCATTTTCCTCCGTGAAATAGGTCAAAAAAGAAGCTCCTGAGTATGAGGAAAAGTCTGTAAAGATGACAATTTTGGTCACTGTGGGGCTTTAAAAAGTTGTTATTCAACATGAGGCACGATCCAATTGATATTTTGAATCATGTTTTTGTACAGTCCAAAAATCAATTTTCTGATGAAAACGATGACCCTGGATCTGTCGAACTTTCCCCAGATGGTCAGTAATGGTGAATTTTAATGTTTAATGTTTTCACTGTAAATGACTGTTGGATATGAATTATCACTTTTTCAACTAAAATAAGTGTGTTTAGTGTCATTTTCCTGCCTGAAATTGGTCAAAATAGAAGCTTCAGAGTAGGAGGATAGGTCTATAAAAATGGCAATTTTGATCACTGGGAGGCTTTCAAAATTGGTTATTCAACATGAGGCACCATCCAATTGACATTTTGAATAATTTTTTGTACAGTCCAAAAAATCAATTTTCAGATGAAAAATGATGAGCCCGAACCTGTTGAACTTTACCCCGATGGTCAGTAATGGTGATTTTTTAATGTTTAATCTTTTCACTGTAAATGACTCTTGCATGTGAATTATCACTTTTGGAACTAAAATAAGTGTGTTTAGAGTCATTTTCCTGCCTGAAATTGGTCATAATAGAAGCTTCTGAGTAGGAGGAAAAGTCTGTAAAAATGGCCATTTTGGTCACTGTGAGGCTTTTAAAAGTGGTTATTCAACATGAGGCATGATCCAATTGACATTTGGAATAATTTTTTGTATAGTACAAAAAATCAATTTTCAGATGAAAAATGATGAGCCCGAACCTGTCAAACTTTCCCTAGATAGTCAGTAAAGGTGATTTTTTAATGTTTAATCTTTTCACTGTAAATGACTGTTGCATGTGAATTATCACTTTTGGAACTAAATTAAGTGTGTTTAGAGTCATTTTCCTGCGTGAAATAGGTCAAAATAGAAGCTCCTGAGTATGAGGAAAAGTCTGTAAAAATGACAATTTTGGTCACTGTGAGGCTTTAAAAAGTTGTTATTCAACATGAGGCACTATCCAATTGACATTTTGAATCATTTTTTGTACAGTCCAAAAATCAATTTTCTGATGGAAAACGATGACCCCGGATCTGTCGAACTTTTCCCAGATGGTACCTAATAGTGATTTTTTAATGTTTATTGTTTTGACTATAAATGACTGTTGGATATGAATTATTACTTTTTCAACTAAAATAAGTGTGTTTAGAGTCATTTTCCTCCCTGAAATTGGTCAAAATAGAAGCTTCTGAGTAGGAGGAAAAGTCTGTAAAAATGGCAATTTTGGTCACTATGAGGCTTTAAAAAGTGGTTATTCAACATGAGGCACGATCCAATTGACATTTTGAATCATTTTTTGTACAGTCCAAAAAATCAATTTTCTGATGAAAAACGATGACCCCGGATCTGTCGAACTTTCCCCAGATGGTCAGTAATGGTGATTTTTTAATGTTTAATGTTTTGACTGTAAATGACTGTTGGATATGAATTAGTACTTTTTCAACTAAAATAAGTGTGTTTAGAGTCATTTTCCTGCCTGAAATTGGTCAAAATAGAAGCTTCTGAATAGGCGGAAAAGTCTATAAAAATGGCAATTTTGGTCACTGTGAGGGTTTAAAAAGTGGTTATTCAACATGAGGCACGATCCAATTGACATTTTGAATAATTTTTTGTTCAGTCCAAAAAATCCATTTTCTGATGAAAAACGATGACCTGATCGAACTTTCCCCAGATGGTCAGTAATGGTGGATTTTTGTTGTTTAATCTTTTGAATGTAAATGACTGTTAGATATGAATTAGTACTTTTTCAACTAAAATAAGTGTGTTTAGAGTCATTTTCCTGCCTGAAATTGGTCATAATAGAAGCTTCTGAGTAGGAGGAAAAGTCTGTAAAAATGGCCATTTTGGTCACTGTGAGGCTTTTAAAAGTGGTTATTCAACATGAGGCATGATCCAATTGACATTTGGAATAATTTTTTGTATAGTACAAAAAATCAATTTTCAGATGAAAAATGATGAGCCCGAACCTGTCGAACTTTCCCTAGATAGTCAGTAATGGTGATTTTTTAATGTTTAATCTTTTCACTGTAAATGACTGTTGCATGTGAATTATCACTTTTGGAACTAAATTAAGTGTGTTTAGAGTCATTTTCCTGCGTGAAATAGGTCAAAAAGAAGCTCCTGAGTATGAGGAAAAGTCTGTAAAAATGACAATTTTGGTCACTGTGGGGCTTTAAAAAGTTGTTATTCAACATGAGGCACTATCCAATTGACATTTTGAATATTTTTTGTACAGTCCAAAAATCAATTTTCTGATGGAAAACGATGACCCCGGATCTGTCGAACTTTTCCCAGATGGTACCTAATAGTGATTTTTTAATATTTATTGTTTTGACTATAAATGACTGTTGGATATGAATTATTACTTTTTCAACTAAAATAAGTGTGTTTAGAGTCATTTTTCTCCCTGAAATTGGTCAAAATAGAAGCTTCTGAGTAGGAGGAAAAGTCTGTAAAAATGGCAATTTTGGTCACTATGAGGCTTTAAAAAGTGGTTATTCAACATGAGGCACGATCCAATTGACATTTTGAATCATTTTTTGTACAGTCCAAAAATCAATTTTCTGATGAAAAACGATGACCCCGGATCTGTCGAACTTTCCCCAGATGGTCAGTAATGGTGATTTTTTAATGTTTAATGTTTTGACTGTAAATGACTGTTGGATATGAATTAGTACTTTTTCAACTAAAATAAGTGTGTTTAGAGTCATTTTCCTGCCTGAAATTGGTCAAAATAGAAGCTTCTGAATAGGCGGAAAAGTCTATAAAAATGGGAATTTTGGTCACTGTGAGGCTTTAAAAAGTGGTTATTCAACATGAGGCACGATCCAATTGACATTTTGAATAATTTTTTGTTCAGTCCAAAAAATCCATTTTCTGATGAAAAACGATGACCTGTCGAACTTTCCCCAGATGGTCAGTAATGGTGGATTTTTGTTGTTTAATCTTTTGAATGTAAATGACTGTTAGATATGAATTAGTACTTTTTCAACTAAAATAAGTGTGTTTAGAGTCATTTTCCTGCCTGAAATTGGTCATAATAGAAGCTTCTGAGTAGGAGGAAAAGTCTGTAAAAATGGCCATTTTGGTCACTGTGAGGCTTTTAAAAGTGGTTATTCAACATGAGGCATGATCCAATTGACATTTGGAATAATTTTTTGTATAGTACAAAAAATCAATTTTCAGATGAAAAATGATGAGCCCGAACCTGTCGAACTTTCCCTAGATAGTCAGTAATGGTGATTTTTTAATGTTTAATCTTTTCACTGTAAATGACTGTTGCATGTGAATTATCACTTTTGGAACTAAATTAAGTGTGTTTAGAGTCATTTTCCTGCGTGAAATAGGTCAAAATAGAAGCTCCTGAGTATGAGGAAAAGTCTGTAAAGATGACAATTTTGGTCACTGTGGGGCTTTGAAAAGTTGTTATTCAACATGAGGCACTATCCAATTGACATTTTGAATATTTATTTGTACAGTCCAAAAAATCAATTTTCTGATGAAAAACGATGACCCCGGACCTGTCGAACTTTTCCCAGATGGTACCTAATAGTGATTTTTTAATATTTATTGTTTTGACTATAAATGACTGTTGGATATGAATTATTACTTTTTCAACTAAAATAAGTGTGTTTAGAGTCATTTTCCTGCTTGAAATGAGTCAAAATAGAAGCTTCTGAGTAGGAGGAAAAGTCTGTAACAATGGCAATTTTGGTCACTATGAGGCTTTAAAAAGTGGTTATTCAACATGAGGCACGATCCAATTGACATTTTGAATCATTTTTTGTACAGTCCAAAAATCAATTTTCTGATGAAAAACGATGACCCCGGATCTGTCGAACTTTCCCCAGATGGTCAGTAATGGTGATTTTTTAATGTTTAATGTTTTGACTGTAAATGACTGTTGGATATGAATTAGTACTTTTTCAACTAAAATAAGTGTGTTTAGAGTCATTTTCCTGCCTGAAATTGGTCAAAATAGAAGCTTCTGAATAGGCGGAAAAGTCTATAAAAATGGGAATTTTGGTCACTGTGAGGCTTTAAAAAGTGGTTATTCAACATGAGGCACCATCCAATTGACATTTTGAATAATTTTTTGTTCTGTCCAAAAAATCCATTTTCTGATGAAAAACGATGACCTGTCGAACTTTCCCCAGATGGTCAGTAATGGTGGATTTTTGTTGTTTAATCTTTTGAATGTAAATGACTGTTAGATATGAATTAGTACTTTTTCAACTAAAATAAGTGTGTTTAGAGTCATTTTCCTGCCTGAAATTGGTCAAAATAGAAGCTTCTGAATAGGCAGAAAAGTCTATAAAAATGGGAATTTGGGTCACTGTGAGGCTTTAAAAATTGGTTATTCAACATGAGGCACTATCCAATTGACATTTTGAATTATTTTTTGTACAGTCCCAAAAAATCAATTTTCTGATGAAAAACGATGACCTGTCGAACTTTCCCTAGATGGTCAGCAATGGTGATTTTTTTAATGTTTAATCTTTTGACTGTAAATGACTGTTGCATGTGAATTATCACTTCTGGAACTAAAATAAGTGTGTTTAGAGTCACTTTCCTGCCTGAAATTGTTCAAAATAGAAGCTTCTGAGTAGGAGGAAAAGTCTATCAAAATGGCAATTTTGGTCACTGTGAGGTTTTCAAAAGTGGTTATAAAGCATGAGGCACCAGCAAAATGACATTTTGAATCATTTTTTGTACAGTCCAAAAAAATCAATTTTCAGATGAAAAAGGATGATCTCGGACATGTTGAACTCTCCCCAGATGGTCAGTAATGGTGATTTTTTTAATGTTTAATCTTTTAACTGTAAATGACTGTTGCATGTGAGTTATTACTTTTGGAACTAAAATAAGTGTGTTTAGAGCCATTTTACTGCTTGAAATTGGTCAAAAGAAAAGCTTCTGAGTAGGAGGAAAAGTCTGTAAAAATGGCAATTTTAGTCACTGTGAGGCTTTAAAAAGTATTCAACATGAGGCACGATCCAATTGAGATTTTGAATAATTTTTTGTACAGTCCGAAAAATCAATTTTCTGATGAAAAACGATGACTTTGGACCTGTCGAACTTTCCCCACATGGTCAGTAATGGTGATTTTTCAATGTTTAATCTTTTGACTGTAAATGACTGTTGTATGTGAATTTTTACTTTTTCAACTAAAATAAGTGTGTTTAGCGTAATTTTCCTGCCTGAAATTGGTCAAAATAGAAGCTTCTGAGTAGGAGGAACAGTCTGTAGAAATGGCAATTTTGGTCACTGTGAGGCTTTAAAAAGTGGTTATTCAAGATGAGGCACGATCCAATTGACATTTGTAATCATTTTTTGCAGTCTAAAAAAATCAATTTTCTGATGAAAAACGCTTACACCGGACCTGTCGAACTTTCCACAGAAGGTCAGTAATGGTGATATTTCAATGTTTAATCTTTTGACTGTAAATGACTATTGCATGTGAATTATCACTTGTGGAACTAAAATAAGTGTGTTTAGAGTCATTTTCCTGTCTGAAATTGGTCAAAATACAGCCTTCTGAGTAGGAGGAAAAGTCTGTAAAAATGGCACTTTTGGTCACTGTGAAGCTTTAAAATGTGGTTATTCAACATGAGGCACGATCCAATTGACATTTTGAATAATTTTTTGTACAGTCCAAAAAATCCATTTTCTGAGGAAAAACAATGACCCCGGACCTGTCGAACTTTCCCCAGATGATCGGTAATTGTGATTTTTTAATGTGTAATGTTTTGACTTTAAATGACTGTTGGATATGAACTATACATTTTTCAAAAAAAATAAGTGTGTTTAGAGTCATTTTCCTGCTTGAAATTGGTCAAAATGGAAGCTTCTGAGAAGGAGGAAAAGTTTGTAAAAATGGCAATTCTGGTCCCTGTGAGGCTTTAAAATGTGGTTATTCAACATGAGGCACAATCCAATTGATATTTTGAATCATTATTTGTACAGTCCAAAAAATCCAATTTCTGATGAAAAACGATGACCCCGGATCTGTCGAACTTTCCCCACATGGTCAGTAATGATGATTTTTTAATGTTTAATGTTTTGACTATAAATGACTGTTGGATATGAATTATTACTTTTTCAACTAAAATAAGTGTGCTTAGACTCATTTTCCTTCCTGAAATTGGTCAAAATAGAAGCTTCTGAGTAGGAGGAAAGGTCTGTAAAAATGGCAATTTTGGACAATTTGAGGCGTTAAAAAGTGGTTATTCAACATGAAGCACGATGCAATTGACATTTTGAATAATTTTTTGTACAGTCCAAAAAATCAATTTTCTGTTGAAAACCAATGCCCCGGACCTGTTGAACTTTCCCCAGATAGTTAGTAATGGTGATTTTTTAAATTGTAATCTTTGAACTGTAAATGACCATTGCATGTGAATTATAACTTTTTGAACTCAAATAAGTGAGTTTAGAGTCATTTTCCTGCCGGAAATACGTCTAAATAGAAGCTTCTGAGTAGGAGGAAAAGTCTATAAAAATGGCAATTTTGGTCACTGCGAGGCATTAAAAAGTGGTTATTCAACATGAGGCACGATCCAATTGACATTTTGAACCATTTTTTGTACAGTCCAAAAAATCCATTTTCTGATGAAAAACGATGTCGAACTTTCCCCAGATGGTCAGAAATTGTGATTTTTTTAATGTTTAATCTTTTGACTGTAAATGACTTTCGGATGTGAATCATCACTTTTGGAACTAAAATTAGTGTGTTTAGAGTCACTTTCATGCTTGAAATTAGGCAAAATACAAGTTTCTCTTTAAGGGAAAATTACAATTTTGGACACTGAGAAGCCTTAAAAAGTGGTTATTCAGCATGAGGTGTGATCCATTTAACATTTTGACTCATTTTTGTGCCATCCAAAAAATCCAATTTCTGATGAACAACGATGACCCAGTACCTGTGCAACTTTCTCCGAATGGTCAGAAATGGTGATTTTTTAAATGTTTAATCTTTCAACTTTAAATGACTATAGGATGTGAATGATCACTTTTGGACCTAAAATTAGTGTGTTTAGAGTCACTTTCATGCTCAAAATCAGGCAAAATACAAGCTGCTGAGTAGGAGGAAAAGTCTATAAAAATTGCAATTATCGTCACTGGGAGGCATTAAAAAGTGGTTATTCAACTTGAGAAGCGATACAATTGACATTTTAAATCATTTTTGTACTGTCCAAAAAATCCAATTTCTGATGAAAAACGATGAACCCAGACCTGTGGAACTTTCTCCGAATGGTCAGAAATGGTGATTTTTTAATGTTTAATCTTTCGACTGTAAATGACTGTCGGATGTGAATAATCAGTTGCTCAGAAATGGTGATTTTTTAATGTTTAATCTTTCAACTGTAAATGACTTTTGGATGTGAATCATCACTTCTGGAACTAAGATAAGTGTGTTTAGAGTCATGATCGAAATCAGGCAAAATACAAGTTTCTGAGTAGGAGGAAAAGTCTATGAAAATGGCAATGTTACTCACTGGGAGGCCTTAAAAAGTGGTTATTCAACAGGAGGCATGATAGAATTGACATTTTAAATGATTTTTTGTACAGTCCAAAGAATCCAATTTCTGATGAAAAACGATGTCCTCAGACCAGTGGAAATTTCTCAGAATGGTCTGAAATTGTGATTTTGAATGTTTTATCTTTCAACTGTAAATGACTTCAGATGTGAATCATCACTTTTGGTACTACAATAAGTGTGTTTAGAGTCATTTTTATGCTCAAAATCGGGCAAAATCAATGTTTTGAGTAGGAGGATAAGTCTATAAATATTGCAATTTTGTTCACTGGACCTGTGGAACTTTGTCAGAATGATTAGAAATGGTGATTTTTTAATGTTTCATCTTTCGATTGTAAATGACTTTTGGATGTGAATCATCGCTTTTTGAACTAAAATTAGTGTGTTTATTAATTTTCATGCTCAAAATTGTGCAAAATACAAGCTTCCGATTAGGAGACAAAGGCTATAAAAATGACAATTTTGGACACTGGGAAGCCTTAAAAGTGGTTATTCAACATGAGGTGCAATAGAATTGACATGTTGAATTATTTTTTGTACAGTCCAAAAAATCTAGTTTCTGATGAAAAACGATCACCCCGGACCGGTGGAACTTTCTCCAAATGGTCAGAAATGGTGATTTTTTAATGTTTATTCATTGGACTGTAAATGATTGTCTGATGTGAATCTTCACTTTTGGAACTCAAATAAGTGTGTTTAGAGTCATTTTCATGCTGGAAATTGGGCAAAATGCAAGCTTCCCTTTAGGAGAAAAAGGCTATAAAAATTACAATTTTAGACACTAGGAAGCCTTAAAAAGTGGTTATTCAACATAAGGTGTGATACAATTAACATTTTCAATCATTTTTTGTACAGTCCATAAATCCAATTTCTGATGAAAAATGATGAGCCCGGACCTTTGGAACTTTCTCCGATTGGTCAGAAATGGTGATTTTTTTCATGTTTAATCTTTCAACTTTAAATTACTGTCAGATGTAAATCATCACTTTTGGAACTAAAATAAGTGGGTTTAGCATCATTTTCATGCTCGAAAAAGGGCTAAATCAAACTTCTGAGTTGGAGGAAAAGTAGATAAAAATGAGTTTTTTGTTCACTGGGAAGCCTTAAAAAGTGGTTATTCAACATAAAGCCCAACACAATTGACATTTTAAATATTTTTTGTGCAGTCCAAAAATCCAATTTCTGATGAGAAACAATGACCCCGGACTTGGGGAGCTTTCTCTAAATGGTCAGTAATGGTGATTTTTATAGTGTTTAAACTTTCGACTGTGAATTTTGGACATGAACCTTCACTTTTAGAACTAAAATTAGTGTGTTTAGAGTAATTTTCATGCTCAAAATCGGGCAAAATACAAGCTTCCCTTTAAGAGCAAAAGTGTATAAAAATGACAATTTTAGACACTAGGAAGCATTAAAAAGTGGTTATTCAACTTGAGGAGCGATACAATTGAAATATTGAATAATTTTTTTGTACAGATCAAAAAATCTATTTTATGATGAAAAACCATGAGCCCGGACCTGTTGAACTTTCTCCGAATGGTCAGAAATGGAGATTTTTTTTAATGTTTATTCTGTGTACTGTAAATGATTGTCTGATGTGAATCATTACTTTTTTAACTAAAATTAGTGTGTTTAGAGTCATGTTCATGCTCAAAATCGTGCAAAATACAAGCTTCTGATTAGGAGACAAAGGCTATAAAAATGAACAATTTTGACACTGGGAAGCATTAAAAAGTGGTTATTTAACATGAGGTGTGATACATTTAACATTTTGAATAATTTTTTGTGCAGTCCAAAAAAATCAAATTTCGGATGAAAAATGATGACCCTGGACCTGTGGAACTTTCTCCAAGTGGTCAAAAATGGTGATTTTTCAATGTTTAATCTTTCGACTGTAAATGACTGTCTGATGTGAATCATCACTTTTGGAACTAAAATTCGTCTGTTTAGATAAATTTTCATGCTCGAAATCGGGCCTAATTAAGGTACAGAGTAGCAGAAAAAGTATATAAATATGGCAATTTTGGTCACTGGGAGGCCTTAAAAAGTAGTTATTCAACTTGAGAAGCAATACAATTGACATTTAAATAATTTTTGTACAGTCCAAAAAATTCTATTTCTGATGAAAAACGATGAACCCGGACCAGTGGCGCTTTCTCCGAATGGTCAGAAATTGTGATTTTTGAATGTTTAATCTTTTGACTGTAAATGACTGTCGGATGTAAATAATAACTTTTGGAACTTAAATTAGTGTGTTTAGAGTCATTTTCATGCTCAAAATTGGGCAAAATACAAGCTTCCCTTTAGGAGATAAAGGCTGTAAAAGCCTTAAAAAGTGGTTATTCGTCATGAGGTGTGATACAATTAACATTTTGAATCAGTTTTTGTACAGTCCAAAAAATCCAATTTCTGATGAAGAATGATGACCCCGGACTTGTGGAACTTTCTCTGAATGGTCAGAAATGGTGATTTTTTAATGTTTCATCTTTCGACTGTAAATGACTGTCAGATGTGAAGCATCACTTTTGGAACTAAAATAACTGTGTTTAGAGTCATTTTCATGCTCGAAATTGGGCAAAATCACTGTTCTGAGTAGGAGGAAAAGTCTACAAAAAGGGCAATTTTAGTAACTGGGAGGCATTAAAAAGTGGTTATTCAACATGAGGCATGATACAATTGACATTTTAAATAATATTCTGTACAGTCCAAAAATCCAATTTCTGATGAAAAACAATGTCAAAAGACCATTGGAACTTTTTCCGAATGGTCAGAAATGGTGATTTTTAAATTTTTAATCTTTCAACTGTAAATGACTTTTGGATGTGAATCATCGCTTTTTGAAGTAACATTTGTGTGTTTAGTGTGTTTAGTGTTCTTGAAACCGTGCAAAATACAAGCTTCCAATTAGGCGAAAAAGGCTATAAAAATGACAATTTTGGATACTGGGAAGCCTTAAAAAGTGGTTATTCAACATGAGGCGTGATACAATTGACATATGGATCATTTTTTTGTACAGTCCAAAAAAATCACATTTCTGATGAAAAACGATGAACCCGTACCTGTTGAACTTTCTCTGAATGGTCAAAAATTGTGATTTTTTATGTTTAATCTTTCGACTGTAAATGACTGTCAGATGTGAATCATCACTTTTGGAACTGAAATAAGTGTGTTTAGGGTCATTTTCATGCTTGACATCGGGCAAAATCAAGCTTTTGAGTAGGAGGAACAACATGAGGCACAACACAATTGACATTTTAAATATTTTTTGGGCAGTCCAAAAATCCAATTGCTGGTGAAAAACAATGACCCCGGACTTGGGGAGCTTTAGCTGAATGGTCAGTAATGGTGATTTTTATAGTGTTTAAACTTTCTACTGTGAAATTCGGATATGAACCTTCACTTTTGGAACTAAAATGAGTGTGTTTAGAGTCATTTTCATGCTCAAATTCGGGCAAAATACAAGCTTCCCTGTCAGAGAAAAAGGCTATAAAAATGACAATTTTAGACACTAGGAAGCATTAAAAAGTGGTTATTCAACTTGAGGAGCGATACAATTGAAATATTGAATAATTTTTTTGTACAGACCAAAAAATCTATTTTATGATGAAAAACCATGAGCCTGGACCTGTTGAACTTTCTCCGAATTGTCAGAAATGGAGATTTTTTTTAATGTTTATTCTGTGTTCTGTAAATGATTGTCTGATGTGAATCATTACTTTTTGAACTATGAGGCACGATCCAATTGACATTTTCTGGTGAAAAACAATGACCCCGGACCTGCCGAAATTTCTCCAGATGATCAGTAATTGTGATTTTTGAATATTTAATCTTTTGACTGTAAATGACTGTTGGATAGGAATTATCACTTTTGGAACTAAAATAAGTGTGTTTAGAGTCATTTTCCTGCCCAAAATTGGTAAAAATAGATGCTTCTGAGTAGGAGGAAAAACCTGTAAAAATGGCAATTTTGGTCACTATGAGGCTTTAAAAAGTGGTTATTCAACATGAGGCATGATCCAATTGATATTTTGAATCACTTTTTGTACAGTCCAAAAAATCAATTTTCTGATGAAAAAAGATGACCCCGGACCTATCGAACTATCTCCAGATGGTCAGTAATGGTGATTTATGAATGTTTAATTGTTTGACTGTAAATGACTGTTGGATGTGAATTATCACTTTTGGAACTAAAAAAAGTGTGTTTAGAGTCTATTTCCTGCCCAAAATCGGTCAAAATAGAATCTTCGTAGTAGGATGAAAAACCGGTAAAAATTGCAATTTTTGTCATTGTGAGGCTTTAAAAAGTGGTTATTCAACATGAGGCATGATCCAATTGACAGTTTGAATCATATTTTGTACAGTCCAAAAAATCAATTTTCTGAAGAAAAACAATGACCCCTGACTTGTCGAACTTTCTCCAGATGGTCAGTTATGGTGATTTTTGAATGTTTAATTTGTTGACTGTAAATGACTGTTGGATGGAAATTATCACTTTTGGAACTAAAATTAGCGTGTATAGAGTAATTTCCCTGCTTGAAATCGGTCAAAATAGTATCTTCTGAGGAGGAAGAAAAGTCTGTAACAATGGCAACTTTGGTCACTGTGAGGCTTTAAAAGTCATTATTCAACATTAGGCATGATCCAATTGACATTTTGAATTATTTTTTGTACATTCCAAAAAATCTAATTTTTGATGAAAAATGATGACCCCGACCTTAAGAACTTTATCCATATGGTCAGTAATGTTGATTTTTTAATGTTTATTCTTTTGACTGTTGGATATGAATTATCACATTTGGAACTAAAATAAGTGTGTTTAGAGTTATTTTCCTACCCAAAATTGGCTAAAATTTAAGCTTCTGAGTAGGAGGAAAAGACTGTAAAATTGCAATTTTGGACACAGTGAGGCTTTAAAAAGTGGTTATTCAACATGAGGCACAATCCAATTGACATTTTGAATCATTTTTGTACAGTCCAAAAATCAATTTTCTGATGAAAAACGAGGACCCCGGACCTTATGACTTTAATCCAGATGGTCAATAATGGTGATTTATGAATGATTAATTTTTTGACTGTAAATGACTTATGGATTTGAATAATCACTTTTGTAACTAAAAAAAATGTGTTCAGAGTCATTTTCCTGCCCGAAATCGGTCATATTATAAGCTTCTGAGTAGGTGGAAAAGTCTGTAAAAATGGCAATTTTGGTCACTGTGAGGCTTAAAAAAGTGGTTATTCAAGATGAGGCATGATCCAATTGACATTTTGAATCATATTTTGTACAGTCCACAAAATTAATGTTCTGATGAAAAACGATGACCCCTGACCTGTCAAACTTTCTCAAGATGGCAAGTAATGCTAATTTTTGAATGATTAATATTTTGACTGTAAATGACTGTTGGATGGGAATTATCACTTTTGGAACTGAAATAAGTGTGTTTAGAGTCATTTCCCTGCCCGAAATCGGTCAAAATAAAATCTTCTGAGTATGAGGAAAAGTCTGTAAAAATTGCAATTTTTGTCACTGTGAGGCCTAAAAAAGTGGTTAATCAACGGGTGGCATGATGCAATTGACATTTTGAATTATTTTTTGTGCGTTCCAAAAATTAAATTTTCTGATGAAAAACCTGTCAAACTTAATCCAGATGGTCAGTAATGGTGATTTTTTAATAATTAATCTTTTGACTGTAAATCACAGTTGGATTTGAATTATCACTTTTGGAACTAAAAAAGTGTGTTTAGAGGCATTTTTCTGCCTGAAATAGGTCAAAATAGAAGCTTCTGAGGAGGTGGAAAAGTCTATAAAAATGGCAATTTTGGTAACTGTGAGACTCTAAAAAGTGGTTATTCAACTTAATGCACGATCCAATTGACATTTTGAATTATTTTTTGTACAGTCGAAAAAATCAATTTTCTGATGAAAAATGATGACCCCGGACCTTACGAACTTTATCCATATGGTCAGTAATGTTGATTTTTGAATGTTTATTCTTTTGACTGTTGGATATGAATTATCACATTTGGAACTAAAATAAGTGTATTTGGACTCATTTTCCTGCCCAAAATCGGTCAAAATAGAAGCTTCTGAGAAGAAGGAAAAGTATGTAAAAATGGCAATTTTTGTCACAGTGAGGCTCTAAAAAGTAGTTATTCAACATGAGGCAAAATGCAATTGACATATTGAATCATTTTTTGTACAGTCCAAAAATCAATTTTCTGATGAAAAACGAGGACCCCGGACCTTACGAACTTAATCCAGATGGTCAGTAATGGTGATTTTTGAATGATTAATCTTTTGACTGTAAATGACTGTTGGATTTGAATGATACCTTTTGGAACTAAAAAAGTGTGTTCAGAGTCATTTTCCTGCCCGAAATTGGTCATAATATAAGCTTCTGAGTAGGTGGAAAAGTCTGTAAAAATGGCAATTTTGGTCACTGTGAGGCTTTAAAAAGTGGTTATTCAAGATGAGGCATGATCCAATTGACATTTTGAATCATATTTGTACAGTCCAAAAATTAATTTTCTGATGAAAAACGATGACCCCTGACCTGTCGAACTTTCTCAAGATGGCAAGTAATGCTAATTTCTGAATGATTAATATTTTGTCTGTAAATGACTGTTGGATGTGAATTATCACGTTTTGGAAATAATATAAGTGTGTTTAGAGTCATTTCCCTGCCCGAAATCGGTCAAAATAGAATCTTCTGTGTAGGAGGAAAAGTCTGTAAAAATTGCATTTTTTGTCACTGTGAGGCCTAAAAAAGTGGGTTTTCAACTTAATGCACGATCCAATTGACATTTTGAATCATTTTTTGTACAGTGCAAAAAATTCAATTTCTAATGGAAAACGATGACCCTGGACTTTACAAACTCTCTCCAGATTTTAGTAATGGTTACTTTTGAATGTTTAATCGCTTGACTGTTAATGACTGTTGGATGGGAATTTTCACTTTTGGAACTAAAACAAGTGTGTTTAGAATCATTTCCCTACCTGAAATCGGTCAAAATACAATCTTCTGAGGAGGAGAAAAAGTCGGTAAAAATTGCTATTTTGGTTACTGTGAGGCCTAAAAAGTGGTTATTCATCAAGAGGCATGATCCAATTGACAATTTGTATAGTCAAGAAAATCAATTTTCTGATGAAAAACAGTGACCCCAGACCTTATGAACTTTCTCCAGATGGTCAGTAATGGTGATTTTTTAATGTTAAATCTTTTGACTATAAATGACTGTTGGATGTGAATTATCACTTTTGGAACTACAATATTTGTGTTTAAAGTCATTTTGCTGCCCAAAATTGGTCAAAATAGAAGCTTCTGAGTAGGTGGAAAAGTCTGTAAAAATGGCAATTTCGGTCACTGTGAGGCTTAAAAAGTGGTTATTGAACATGAGGCATTATCCAATTGACATATTAATTTTTTTTTGTTTAGTCCAAAAAATCAATTTTCTGATGAAAAACAATGACCCCGGACCTGTTGAATTTTCTCCAGATGGTCAGTAATGGGTATTTTTGAATGTTTAATCTTTTGACTGTAAATGACTATTTGGAGTGAATTATCACTTTTGGAACTAAAATAAGTGTGTTTAGAGTCATTTTCCTGCCTGAAATTGGTCAAAATAGAAGCATCTGAGTAGGAGGAAAAGTCTGTAAAAATGGCAATTTTGGTCATTGTGAGGCTTAAAAAGTGGTTATTCAACTTGAGATGCGGTACAATTGATATTTTGAATCATTTTTGTGCAGTCCAAAAAATTCAATTTCTTATTAAACACGATGACTCCGGGGGGCGTGGCTTGGAGAGCCAACATGGCGGACATGGCTTAGATGAGCTCTGCACGTCCATGCCATAATCCGACCTGAATCCGTCTATAATCCTGTTCGGATGGTCATTTCAGGGAAGATCCCAACTACAGCTGTGCCCGGAGTGCCGCTTGCCCGGTGACCACCGCCGCCGAGCTCTACCACCGCTCCGTATTGGGGTGATGACTCGAGAGGGCCGCGGACTGGAGCCTGGTGTTGGCGGCCCCTCCCCTTGCACAGCAAACCGACAGAGTGTGATGCCGCTGAGGAACATGGGGCCGGGTCGGGCCCCTAAGGTGAGCGCCAGTGCTTGTGCCCAGGGGTGCAGTGGTGAGTGCTGCCCGTGATGGGCATCGCTGGGCCAGGACAGGCCTGCGGTGCGTGGGGCCAGCTCCCCCCTCCCCCTGGCACCGCCGGCTGCCTGAAGCTGCTCCAGTTGTGCCCACGCTGTAAGTTTTGGGCCTCCCTGGATCCTGCAAGAGTACCCAGCGAAGACCAGATACATCCTGACACCAGGCCTGCTGACCAGAGCCTGGAGTAGATGGCCCCTTCAGCCGGGGTTGAGTCGGCACATTGGGCCACTGTGGCGAGACGTGGGGCAGGATCGCGGCCCTGCTGGTATGCGGCGGCGGCTGCACGGACCCCCCCTCAGACTTGGCATGAGTGCCTTGTGTGGGCCCCCATTTAATTGTCACTTGGAGCGCCGTGTTGGTGTTTACGGAGGACCACATATCGCCCCGTCCTACGTGCTGGTGCCCTGACCCGGTTCCCGTTCCGCCTCCTCCTGCATATACTGGCGACCGGGGGCTCCTTTATAAAGGCCCACACTCACACTGATGTCACTGATCCTCATCCCCGGCCTGCACCTCACCGGCTGTGATTGAAGCAGAGGGACCGGGGGTTGGCGCCTGAGGACGTGACGGAGTGGACTTACCTCACCTTCTTGCCAGTGTGATCCAGTGCTTCTCCTCCCCCTTCACTCACTCGTTTGGGATTACTTGGCCTTTTGGAGACCTGGATGGTACAACTGGCACCTGGATACGTGATGGCTATTGGGGTGCGCTCCTGGTAGATCGTCCGGCGAGTCTGGTCCCATTCCGGGGCCTCCTTGGTGGGCAGCTGTGGGTTGCGGAAGCGGCTGAGCTAGGCTCGGTGCGGCTTGTGGCCCGGGGCGCGCCTGATTCCGAGAGGGCCTGCTGGCAGTGCATTCCTATTGGTGGTCTGACGCAGTCTTCACGGCGTCCCCTGACGAGGTGCGGGGTATGGTCCCTGTGGCCTCCATTGAAGTAGCAGCTGCTCAATCAGAGCATTTCCGGGACCCCACATTAACCTGTCCTTCCACACATTCATTGGTAAAGACAAACCTAGTGGGGCGACCTCCAAACAGAGTACCCTGGACCAATACGCCACGTCTACTGGGGGTGCCACTGGAGGGGCTGTGGATGGCGCAGTGCCTGATAATGCCGCACTCCTAGCGGCGATCCATGACACCAGGGACAAGCTCGATGTCAAGATTGGCACAGTGGGGGCCGAGGTATCGTTCCTGCGCCAAGATATCCGGAAGGCGGTGGAGCGGATCACGGAGGCTGAAGCATGTGTCTCTACTGTTGAGAACTCGGTGACTACCCTCCAAAAAAAAGTCAACAAACGGTTGTATTCCGCCTTAGGTGTCCGTATATAGGTTTTCCTGAAACATGTCCTTATATAGGCACAATTCGCATTGCCCTTATATAGGCATAAGATCTGAGTCCTTATTTAGGCATTCGCCATGCTGTCCAAATACAGGCATGGTCACCTACATCCGTCCACCCCAACGTCACAACGAGTTCTTAGAAACCAGACCCTTAAGCTCTTGGGAGTTCCCTAGCACAGGATTATTGATTTCTCCAAGAACTCATTTATTATGCATGAACCGCTATTCCTTAAGGGTTCATTCCTGACGTCTTCCTCTGCCCAACTTTACGTCAATGCTAACATTCCAAGGCACCTACCAGGTATAAATATACCTTCCCTTGCCCAAGCAAGTAGGAGGAGACCTCGACTTTAGAGGAGCCCGTGTCCTGGCCTGACGCACTGACAAGAGACGCTGTCAACCCTGCTCACAGAGAATCCAGCTTCCAGTGATCTGACTACCCTTCGCGGGGTGTTAGAGTTCGAGACCCAGAAAGAGATTCCCACCTCTCTCATTCTCAAGATATGGAGCTGACTAGAACCTAGAGGGACTCTTGGCATACTAGACTCTTGGCATACTAGACTCTTGGCATACTAGACTCTGGGCATACTAGACTATTAGCATACCATACTATAGAATACATCACCTACTTCTTACCTTGCACTACACTTAGGTTAGAACTAGTTAGAGAAGCATCTTATGAGTACTCGCATTTTTAGCTTATGTTATTTATGTATATGAATATATGTGTCATAGCTAAACGATAATGCTAGCGCAGTATTATTTCTTTCTACTGCTTACGCTGTACATAATATATCTCGCATACTGTCTTACGATTGTAACAGCTCATATCTCTTACACAAGAAACAAGACTGTTCAATAAATCATTTTATTGAAACGCCGGTCTATTCTTTCTGTGTAACTCTGAAGAAACTAAGCATGCACGACTAGCTGTGTGAAACTGTTATCTATTGTTTCCACAATTCTGAGAGTGTTCCGATTCTAAAGGGAAACAAAGTTGGCATATTTATGCGGTTGCCAGAAACTACTCCCTTCTTGTTTCCAAGGAGTTTCTAGTGGCCTCTGAGTTAGCTGGTACAAAGTAATTAAGTTTAATATACTCGATAGGGACATACTGACCTCAGTCCTATGTCAAATCTATAGGGTATATTATTCCAATGCGCTGAGCCTATTAGGGAAATAGGAACTACACTACATGGCGCCCAATGTTTGGTAAGGCACTAATTTAACGCTAGATACTGAGTAACTCAGTCGTGATTTTCTCAGAGACCCCTACTCACATACTCCATAAGATGTCTGGAGTGGGTAGGGTTAAGTATCCGCCTAAGCTGAATAGGACAAAAATCCTATATATTGGCTGTATGGTTTGATCAACGGTGAAGGATACAGTGTTCCAAAATATTGTGCACCTTATCTTTGTTTCCTTGAAACTTGTTCTACATTTTTCAAAAAAGAATGTCCCTGAACGGGCATACTAATACCGACAACGGTATAGCTGCGGCTGATCCAGTCGTAACAGCTTTTAATTTTACAGGTTTAAAGGAAACCGATGAGGGTGTTATAAACATCCATCCAAACGTAAGGAGAGCCATCACTCTAAAACTTATAAAACATGGCCTAACACCAAGAGGTGGTAGAGCAGTTTTTGTGATAGAGGCACACAAATCCTTTCAGACAGAGGTATTCTATTCATGGATAGTATTCCCAGAATCAAATCCAGTAACAAAAATGTTTCACTTCTTTAAAGAAGATGAACCACCAGAGGAATATATTCCTTTCGAGGATATTGAAATTCCACTCACATACCAGGAGCATAATCTCTGGTTTAAAGGCGCCCTAAAACATCACAAAAACATTACCAGGCTCGGTCCACTAGGTAGACCAGGAGCAACATGGCCGATTCTAGCCGGCTACACACCTCATCCTGACATCGAAGAAATGTCAGACGATGAATTACTTACTCAACTACTAGAGTTGATAAAAATTTACAGACAATTAGTCCAATATGTCATGCAGACTTTCACAGTCCAGCCACCAATGAGCATTCCAAATCAAACACCTCAACAGGGGTATACACTAAAAATTACTCCACAGACTTTACACGCAGTCATGGGTAAAATGCCCACAAAACGGGAACAAATTCCATTCTGGATAGCTCAAAAAATTACTCAAATCGAAGCAGTATTTCCAAATACTAGCCCTGTTGAGAAACACAGAATACTAACAATCTGTTTACCAATGGGGATCATACCACAACTGGAAGACTGCACCACTTGGGGCACAGTCTTTGCTGCCATCTATACTAAAACACATGGTGTTCCGTCAATTGCAGTAATACCAGATGTCCTGAAACAAATTCAAAACGAATACGGGGCAGAACCTGCTCTGAATTTAGGTATGAAATTACTGAAAAACTTTGACCAGGTCTCAACAATAATATTATCTAATATTAAAGGAGAGGCAGCATCAGTGGCGATCCGCCAACGCTTAAGGAATTTGATGTTACAGAACATCAACACGAACTACCCAGAATAATAGAACAATCTTATGCAGAATTAGGCAGAGATAGTTTGGGTGGAAAACCTCTGAAGCCAAAACTATCTGAAAGTCCTGAGAAGGACTCTATTAAACAAAATCCTACATCTTCTAAAAAGAAGTGGGAAACTAATAAACAAAATTCAAACGAGAGACGTTCTCAATCCCGAGGTAGGTCTCCTCAAAAGGAGCCCTCTGAAAGGAGGTATAACCTCAGGAATAGTGATAATTTAAGAAAACCTGACAGGTATCAAGATACTGATACACGTTGCTCTCGTACCTTTCAGATATCGTCATAGACATCAGAAAGAAGAGGACGATCAGATCACAAAGAAGAACGCGTGAAATCCAAAGACGATAAACACATTCAGAAAAATAAATCAAAACCTCAATTCACAAATAAGAAGGTAGCAGGTCTGAAGATCAGACATGCTGAGAATACTGAGAACACAGCTCAAGAACTGAGAATGGGCTCAGACAATGCTGGACAGTGCAGCAGAAATAACAATAGCTCGCCAGAACCTGAAGGAACTTCTGGAGATAGTGGACTTGAATGAGTACATCACAGTAGAGACTGTAGACACCAGGGTTAGTACTCCACAAAAGTTATATGAAATAACACTCCGAATGGAGGGAGACATAACAAGAATAGTGAAAGCACTCTTTTGGGAAAAACTTTCAAGGGGTTATGATATACTTCTAGCAGAAAAGGACTGGCCACCAAACTTTGTCAGGGAGTGCCCACATGGCGAGGACATCATTATGCCAGCCTTCTCCAACCATATTCCAATTCACCTAAAATATACTTATGCCAGGAAATGGGCAGTTGCCCAGGCCCCAGCATTATATAAAAATCATGTAGGATGGGATGAGGACTCACCTCACCACAAAATACAGTTAAAAAATCAACCTACTGCACAAAGGCAGTACCCAATAAAGCAAGAAGCTAAACAAACAGGTCAGGGAGATCTTAGATCAACTTGAATACCAAGGGGTGATTGAAACATGCACCTCCTCAATGAACAATCCTTTGTTTCCTGTATCCAAACCAGACAATACATACCGTCTAGTTTTGGATTACAGACACTTGAACACTTGTTCCAAAACATTTGCAGTGCAAAATGCACATAGTACAGCATTAATGAATAACATTGTGCGAAAAAATTATAAAACCACATTGGACATTTCAAATGGTTTCTTTTGTCAAAACATAGCACCTGACAGCAGGTACTTAACAGCTTTCTCAATAATGGGGACCCAGCGTCAATTTTGTAGACTCCCACAAGGGTTCAAAAACAGCCCGGGGTTATTCTCAGCAAGGGTAACAGAGTTACTACAAATTTATGATAATGAGGCATTGTCATATGTCGATGACATCTATCTGACAGACGATGACCTAGATAGGCAATTGAACAGGGTGAGTACCATTATATTGGGCTTCGCCTCTGAGGGCTATAAATTCAACTTTAAAAAATCCAGAATTGCCCATCTCTATGTCCTTTTCCTAGGATATGAGCTTTCAAGTGAAGGCAAGAGCCTGGCTGTCAGGGTCTAAATCCCTTTTGCTGTCTGAACCACACAGGAGCAGAATGACGCTAGGTCCCAATACCCTTCTCAGAACCAACCCTGCTAGGTCTTTTAGTATTCCATTGCAGGTAAGTTCTAAGGGGGAAAAGGGGTTGGGGACAGAGAAGAGACTGCTCCAATATTCTGCCTGTTCAGCTACGTCTTCTTCTTCTTACTGGACTGCAACATTAACATGTAAAAAACCTTTATTTATTGTGCCTTTTAACTTACTGTTTTTTCTATGGTGTATAAATAACTTATCTTACCAGAATGTTTACTGAAGCTTACTTCTCTTCTACTTCTCATGTATTGTTTGCTAGGTTGTATGAGAAGTCTTCACTCAGATCTCTTTCCTTTTCGTTCTCAGGTACAATCTGCACTTGATCCTGCTATTCCTTAATGTAAGAAAGATAAGGTAAGTATTTATTTCTGTATTCCTAATTTATGTATTATTTGGGTTTCTCTTTCTTTCTATTAACTCACTGTTAAGAGACTGGAGTGGGCCTTGAACTGGGGTTTCTGTAGTAGGATGACTGGTTTTCTCTTTAATTAGTTTTTTAAACAATGCTTCAGAACTTAGGTTAAATGTTAAAAGGAAGCGTTCCTTTTATTCAGGCCTTTGGTTTTAATGTTTGCTGGAAGCACTGCCATACGTGAGGAGAACATTACTGGAGTTCTTTAACACATGGCATGAGAAAGAAACATGCCGGGCCTTTGACCCTGACTTCACCTTTTAATTAATTCTCAGAAGAGTGAACAAGTTTCAGTCTAAGAAGACACTGCGTGTTGAAAGGTCACGCCTGCGTCTGACAGATTCTGGAACAGCTGAAAAAGACAGCTGATTCAAAAGCTTTTTATTTAATCTTCTCAGCTAAGGAAAGCAATTACTGAAAAAAGTATTTCCAGTTTTCAAACGAAGGAAAATATATTCTGACTTGTTTCCTTTTTCTCTTTAAATAGAAATTTACCTCTGACACAATAACCTTTTCTCACAGAATGTTTTATATTAGCTACAAGTTTAACACTAACCTGATTAGTGAGGGAATGTAGTTCCGACGTAAGCTAACCCCGATTTTATCGCAACTACCCTAACTGACTTCCACGACGCTGGGAAAACAGGTGCTCTTCAAATTATTTCTTCAGTGAAGTGCACAGTGGAATGTTGAAGCACACTTCACCTGATGTCATGAAGCCTAAAAGACTAGACTGCTAACAGTGGTGTGCTGTCGCAGTATGTGCATGTTGGCAGCCATCTTGGAGTTCCATCGGTGCCAACAAGCACTCCAGCTTGAGGGATTATCTGACTTTTGGTAAGTTTGTAGGGGGAAAATGGTAGCCAGCATACAGTTAGAAGGAGGAAACCTCCCGTGAGTCCTGACAGTACCCCCTCCCAACGGGGTTTCCTCCGGTCGTGGTTTGGCAGGGAATTTGGCATGAAAGGCTCTAATTAAACGGGGGCATGGACATTAGTACTCTTTTCCCAGGAACGTTCATCAGGTCCATAACCTTGCCAATCAATGAGGTAGAAAATTTCATTGCGGATGAGTTTTGAATCCAAAATTCGCTTAACTTCGTACTCCGCCTCACCATTAACCATCAGAGGATCAGGAGGGGAAACCCTACGCAACCCCGGTTGAATTGGTTTAAGGAGAGAAACATGAAATACTGGATGAATTTTGGTAGAACCAGGAAGAGATAGTTGATAAGTGACTGGATTTATGACCTTCTCAATTGGATAAGGACCCATAAAACGAGGCTGAAATTTACGGGGACCTTTGAGTCTGAGATTTTTTGTACTCAACCAGACTAAGTCTCCTACATGAAGCTCAGGTTCTTTTTACGTTCTCGGTCAGCGAAGTGTTTGTAACGATCCTTCGCGATCGACAAATTCTGGGTTACTGAGTGATGAATTTTAGTTAACTGTCGGGCAATATCTTGAACAGCAGGAACATTAATATCATCAAAATTAGCATGAGAATTGGGATGTCTGCCTGAGTTTATAAAGAAAGGGGAGTGGCCAGTGGATACATTTAGAGCATTATTGTGAGCATACTCCGCAGTCCATAAGTGGTCAGGCCAGTCACCCTCCTCATCTAACAAATAAAGTCTGAGGTGTTGTTCTAGGTCTTGGTTAATGCGTTCAGTCTGACCATCAGTTTCTGGGTGAAAACTGGTGGAATAACGATGGTCAATATTAAGGCCTTTGATGTAAGCCTTCCAAAATCGTGATAGGAACTGAGAGCCCCTGTCTGAAACGAGGACCCTAGGAATCCCATGAAGGCAAATAACATGTTGATTGAAAAGTTGGGACAATTGTTTAGCAGTGGGTGTACCTTTGAAGGGTATATAATGTGCCATCTTACTAAAAGTGTCGACAACTACAAGAATGGTATCATACCCATGGGAAGAAGGTAGATCAACAATCAAATCTAAGGAGACTGTGTGCCAAGGATATGGGGGGTTGGCATGGGTTGTAGGAGACCTTTAGGAGCTTGTCTGTCCGATTTTCCCCGTGCACAAATTTCACAGCCTAACACATATTGACGGACGTCTCGGCACATGTATGGCCACCAGAAACGACGTTTGAGTAATTCTTCGGTTTTCACAACACCTTTGTGGCCAGCCAGAGGGTTGTCGTGACATTCCTGCATTGCCTTCAGCTGAAGCTCCTTGGTGGGTAAATACAGGGTGGTACCTAAATAGGGAGGCCATTGCGAATGAAACGTTGTGGATCTTCTGTGGCCCAGTTCTCCATTTCAAGGTCGGTCATCAAATTTCGAACGTGATGTTCAAAAGGTTCTAAGGAGATAGTTCCAATGAATTTTCCATCAGGTATGATTTGCTGGTTTTCAATGACTGAAGTTTGATTTTCTGTGTCGAGTCTAGAGAGGACATCAGCCTTTCCATTCTTGGATCCGGGACGAAAAGTGATAACAAAATCAAAGTCTGCGAAGTAAAGAGACCAACGCAGCTGACGTGGTGTGAGAGTTCGAGCAGATCGCAAAAATTTTAGGTTGCGGTGGTCCGTAAACACCGTTACAGTGTGTTTTGCCCCCATTAAGTAATGCCTCCAATCTTTGAAGGCATCTTTGATTGCCAAGAGTTCTTTTTCTGTAATCGTATAGTTGCATTCCGCAGGGTTGAGTTTGCGGGACCGATATGCCACCGGGTGTAACTGTCCCGTGTCCTTGTGCCTCTGAGAAAGTATTCCCCCGATGGCTAGGTCCGATGCGTCTGTCTCCAAATAAAAAGGCTCAGAGGGATCTGCATGAAGCAGCACCGGTGCTGTGGTGAAACTGTCCTTCATCAACTGAAAAGCTTCTTCTGCTTCTTCTGACCATTGGAACGGAACTCCTTTCTTCAGAAGACGAGTCAGCGGAAGTATCTTATTGGAGAATCCATTAATGAATCGTCTGTAAAAATTAGAGAATCCGATAAAGCTTTGAACCTCTTTGATACTGGTAGGAGATTTCCAGTCTGTTATCGCCTTCACTTTTTGCTCATCCATTCGAACTCCTGCAGGTGATAACACAAAACCTAGGAATTCTACTGTATCTGTGTTGAAGAGGCATTTCTCCAATTTAACGTATAGAGAGTTCTCTCGTAGACGTTGTAAAACTGCTCTGACCTGGTTGTGATGTTCTTCAACCGTGTTGGAATAAATCAGGATGTCATCTATGTATACTATAGCGCATCGGTCAATGAATTCACTTAAAACATCATTGATAAAGTACTGGAAGGCCGCTGGTGCGTTACAGAGACCATATGGCATCACAAGATACTCATAAAGGCCAAATTTGGTCCTGAACGCAGTCTTCCACTCGTCGCCTTCCCGGAGTCTAATCAAGTGGTACGCTCCTCGTAGGTCTAGGCGAGTGTATATCTTTGCTTCCTTCACTTGATCAATTAGTACTGAAATGAGAGGCAATGGATAACGATTCTTCACAGTTATCCTGTTAATCGCTCTAAAGTCAATACAAGTCCTGAGATCTCCCCTTTTTTCGGCACGAAAAAAAGTGGGGAAGAGACAGGGGACTGCGACGGTCGGATAAATCCGTTCTCCAGATTCTTAGCTAGGTATTCCTTCAAATGGATGTTTTCCTTCTCCGTTAATGCGTAAACTCTGCTGCATGGTAGATTAGCCCCTGGTTCTAGATCAATTTTGCAGTCATAGGGCCTGTGGGGGGTAACGTCTCTGCCTTTTCTCATCAAAGACGTCTGCAAAGTCTTGGTATTCATCTGGTATCATGGTAGTTTGGATCGCACATACCGAACCTCCACCTTCACACAATTGGGTGGCAGCGCAGATTACAGAAGAATGTGTCTGGTCGTCGAAACAATTTTTGGTGCAGTAGTCTGAATTTAATTGAATAGTTCGGGCTCCCCAATCAATTAACGGGTTGTGTTCCGTTAGCCATGGTAGACCTAGAATCAGTTGAAATTGGGGGCGTCTATTAAATTAAATTGCAAGGTCTCTTGGTGTCCTTCGACAGTAGTCATGTGTACCAATTCAGTATGACTGGTTATGGGCCCTGAAGTTAAATCCGTACCATCCACCGCTCTGACCTTCTCACTTTTCTCCTTCTTGATAGCTTGTAAACCGATCAGGCTAGCGAATTTGTGGTCGGAGAAATTACCTGTTGCCCCAGAATCTACCATGACGATGATTCCTGTCAAAACCACATCTCTAAACCTTAAGGTCACAGTCATAACCAAATGGGGAGAGGAGACTTGTAGTGTGTTTGCCAATTGGTGATTTGTTGGAGTCGTTTTTCCATTCGCATCCACAGGTCCAACTCCCCTTACCTGTGGTGCCTCTAGTTTTCCTTCTCCTTAGCAGGCAACTTTGGTCTTTTTAAGCAATTCTTGACAAAATGTCCACTTCTTCCACAATATAGGCACAGTTTGTTCAGCCTTCTCTTTTCTTTTTCTTCTTTAGAGAGTGGACCTCTGACTACACCGATTTGCATGGGTTCAATTCCCGAAGAACTCTCTACTGTCCGTGTGGATTCTGTTTTGACACGGTCAAAACGAGGAACACTTGGTCTAAGCTCCTTCCGCCGTTCTCCTTTCCGCTCACTTTGCCGATAATCGATCTCTAAGGTTAAATCCACTAAGGCAGAGATGTCGGTGGGTCGATTAGGGATTTGAGATAGAGCGTCCTTCAATTCCTCTCGCAATCCTCTATAGAATACTGCTGCTCTTTTATCCTCGGGCCAGTTGGTCTCGACCACTAGTTTATTAAATTGGGCTAGGTAAGACACGAGTTCTCGGTTTCCTTGCTTTAATTCCAACAGTTCGTTGTCTGAAGCTTGAGATGCTGTTCTTCTATCAAAATTCGGAGAAATTCCTTCTTGAAGTCATCTAAACTGTACAAAATTGGGTCATCCTTGGTTACTAGTGGCATGGACCATGAGGCGGCGTCCCCACTAAGGTAGGACAAGATAAACGCCACTCGGGATTGAGCATCGGGGAAGATCGTTGGACGGCACATAAAATGCAGAGAGCATTGGGTCAAAAAATTTGCGCTTTCTGCGGGTCTCCATTAAATCGCTCTGGAGGGGCAAGAGGAATTACTGGGGATAATGAGTGGATTACTTGTGTGGGGGCAAAGGATGAAGTGCTGATGTTAGGACTCTGGGTTTCAAAGGATGCGGTGCTTGGCCTAGATCCCAAAGCTGGTGTTCCCGTTTTAAAGGTTATTATCTCCTGTCTTAGTATTTTATTTTCCTCTCTGACTGCCTCCAAGTCCCTTTGTATATTACTCAAAATCTCGCCCAAATTTTTTAAATCAAGTCCTTCTGCCATTCTGCTCAGGTGCTTGTACCAACGTGGGCACTTCACTCTGTCAGGGTCTAAATCCCTTTTGCTGTCTGAACCACACAGGAGCAGAATGACGCTAGGTCCCAATACCCTTCTCAGAACCAACCCTGCTAGGTCTTTTAGTATTCCATTGCAGGTAAGTTCTAAGGGGGAAAAGGGGTTGGGGACAGAGAAGAGACTGCTCCAATATTCTGCCTGTTCAGCTACGTCTTCTTCTTCTTACTGGACTGCAACATTAACATGTAAAAACCTTTATTTATTGTGCCTTTTAACTTACTGTTTTTTCTATGGTGTATAAATAACTTATCTTACCAGAATGTTTACTGAAGCTTACTTCTCTTCTACTTCTCATGTATTGTTTGCTAGGTTGTATGAGAAGTCTTCACTCAGATCTCTTTCCTTTTCGTTCTCAGGTACAATCTGCACTTGATCCTGCTATTCCTTAATGTAAGAAAGATAAGGTAAGTATTTATTTCTGTATTCCTAATTTATGTATTATTTGGGTTTCTCTTTCTTTCTATTAACTCACTGTTAAGAGACTGGAGTGGGCCTTGAACTGGGGTTTCTGTAGTAGGATGACTGGTTTTCTCTCTTTAATTAGTTTTTTAAACAATGCTTCAGAACTTAGGTTAAATGTTAAAAGGAAGCGTTCCTTTTATTCAGGCCTTTGGTTTTAATGTTTGCTGGAAGCACTGCCATACGTGAGGAGAACATTACTGGAGTTCTTTAACACATGGCATGAGAAAGAAACATGCCGGGCCTTTGACCCTGACTTCACCTTTTAATTAATTCTCAGAAGAGTGAACAAGTTTCAGTCTAAGAAGACACTGCGTGTTGAAAGGTCACGCCTGCGTCTGACAGATTCTGGAACAGCTGAAAAAGACAGCTGATTCAAAAAGCTTTTATTTAATCTTCTCAGCTAAGGAAAGCAATTACTGAAAAAGTATTTCCAGTTTTCAAACGAAGGAAAATATATTCTGACTTGTTTCCTTTTTTCTCTTTAAATAGAAATTTACCTCTGACACAATAACCTTTTCTCACAGAATGTTTTATATTAGCTACAAGTTTAACACTAACCTGATTAGTGAGGGAATGTAGTTCCGACGAAGCTAACCCCGATTTTATCGCAACTACCCTAACTGACTTCCACGACGCTGGGAAAACAGGTGCTCTTCAAATTATTTCTTCAGTGAAGTGCACAGTGGAATGTTGAAGCACACTTCACCTGATGTCATGAAGCCTAAAAGACTAGACTGCTAACAGTGGTGTGCTGTCGCAGTATGTGCATGTTGGCAGCCATCTTGGAGTTCCATCGGTGCCAACAAGCACTCCAGCTTGAGGGATTATCTGACTTTTGGTAAGTTTGTAGGGGAAAATGGTAGCCAGCATACAGTTAGAAGGAGGAAACCTCCCGTGAGTCCTGACACTGGCAGCTAACTTTTAGAAAAATACGCGCTGCTCCAACCTCCAAAAATGCTGAAAAATTTACAATTCATCTTGGGTTTCCTAAATTTTGGAAGAACTTACATTCTAAATTACGCAGAAAGGGTTAAACCTCTCTACGAATTAATCAAACCTGATTTTTCAACAAAACATTGGACACAAGAACACACAGAAATACTGCGTTCACTCCAAGCTAACATGTTAGCAACAAATCACTTACAAACACGCGTAAATAAACGCAATTTAGTGATCCGAATAATTTCGGGTCAATGTGGATTCACCTATTTAACATTTAATGAGGGTGAAAAAGTACCAATAGCATACAAATCACATTTGTATACACAAGCAAAAATGCGCTTCACTTCAACAGAAAAAATACTGACAGCAGTTCAAACCGCTGTAGCAAAAGAAAGAGCTCTAGCTCAAGGGAAACGCATTATTGTTGTAACTCCAGTACCAGCCTTAGAGGCAGTTACAAAAGCGAGCATTCCAAATGCAAAAGCTTTACATCCTAGATGGATACAATGGGTTAATTTTCTTGCTGCAACAGATGTTGAATATGTTTTTGATCCTGATTTAAAAACACAAGCGTTCCTGCAATATGAACATTAATGTCCTCTGCCCACTGAAATTTTGCCTCTCAATCAGTACGAATTTATAATTTATACTGACGGATCAGAACAACCCGCTACAGGGAGTAAACAAGCTTACGGTGCAGCGTGCGCAATCGTTAAAGGTCGCATGCGCGATGGTAACTTCAGACCAAAGGTCACTAAACCTCAATCTCTAGGAGATTGTACAGCTCTGCGAGCTGAACTACAAGCATTCAAACTGGCACTTGAAAATACAGATCGCGAATTCCCCACACTTATAGTGTGCGATTCTTTTTACTGTGTTCAGTCATATAATGAATATATACAGAGTTGGCTTCAAAACGGGTTCAAAGATGCAAAAGGTGGAACAATAAAGCATAAAACGCTTTGGGAACAAGTAGTTCAGTTAAGAAACGAACTACCAAAAGCTCACGTGATACACACGCTGAGTCATCAATGTGATGGCGTTCACGTTGCAGGGAATTCATTGGCTGATGAAGCCGCAAAGGGGGCTGTTCAGACGGCTTCCGTAGCTGCGATCACTCGTTCAAAAACGAGAATAGACAATGAAATATTGTTGGCTGTCAATGCTTCAAGCAAAGGCAGTGGTGCAGCGTTACCCAAGAAATTTCCACTCAAGTACTCTTATGTAATTGATACAAACAACGTTCCCTTTGCAGGAATCCCTGGAGTGGGGGATAGGGTAATTCCAAACATGGAACGTAGATTAGGACTGATCCTAGCAGCACATGAAGGGATAGCCTCTGCCCATGCAGGTGTTTCTGCAACAGTATCTTTACTTAAACAAAGATATTGGTGGCCTGGCATTAGGAAACAGACCAAGAAATATGTTTTGGAATGTGAAATATGCCAACAGATGAAAGTCTCCACAGTGAAACGTCCTGCGCAGACACCCCTGTTGATTTCAGACAAACCATTAGCTTGTGTTTACCTGGACCACTGCGGTCCCATGCAAAGGGACGCTAACTATAAATATATAATGGTCGCAGTGAATTCGTGCTCAAGGTTCCTATGGATATGGCCTCAGCCCTCGGCTGACGCTCGAACTGTTATAAAAGATTTGCAAGTCTTTATCGACACATACGCAATTGGCACACTACATTCTGAACAGGGCCCTGCGTTTAGCTCTCGGGATTACAAAGAAGCCATGGCCATTTTGGGTGTAGCATGGCGGTACTCCTCTCCGTTTCATCCTGAGGGAAATTCTGTTGTGGAAAGGAAAAACCGGGACATAAAGCAGTCTATAACAGCTAGAGTATTAGGTTTGGGTGATGGGTGGGTCAAACATCTTTATGGGGTCCAACGCTCATTAAGTAATTTGCCAAGAAGTTCTCTAGGGGGGTCACTCCATATGAGGTCCTATTTGGGACAAGAATGTGGGTTCCTGATATCGAATGTAAAGGCACAGTGGTGGAAAATAAACCCTTTGATATCAAAGATTGTTTGGCTGTTTTACAGGATCTAAATTAACTAAAATCGAAACAAAGCAACGTGTTCCTGAAGCCAACCACCACTGGGGAAAAACCGACAGTCCCAGCAAGGCCTGTCTGGATCCCAAAAGTTGGGGATCTAGTCAGAGAGAAGACTGCGGACAAGAAGGAATTTGGACCTTTTTACAGACAACCAGTAACTGTCCTAGCCGTCCACGGAACAAGAACAGTACTTCTGCCGCCCCTTGCTGGAAAAAAGGAGAAAAGATTTGTGTCAATCGACCTCATCAAACCACAGTATGTGGCCAATACTAAATAGTAGGCCTCGTGGACTCCGACCTAGTAGCAGACGCACTCCTCTCGCTACTATCCAAGAGGTTCAGACTGAAAGACTCATAACAATCGAGAATTCAGCAGTAAGAGATGAAGGACTAAGCAACAATGCTATGGAACTCATCCCTCTTGAAACTCAAGTAACAGTTCGTCCAGATACACCTGTCTACACCAACGTAACAAGTGATCAACTGGTTCCAGCGATTTCGACGAATCCTGATGCAATTCCAACAATTGACCGAACTGCTTCTGGCTACTTCATTAACTTTGATACGTTTTCTGAGGATCCAAGTGAGCCTGAAACAACGCCAGCCCTAAAAACTTTCAAACAACAAGTACAAGACCTTTTTCATTTCCTGAAAGAGACTTATCTGGTTTCACCATGGATTGAACTATGGATTATTTCTGGAATATTTTTCTTTCTGCTTTGGCTAGCTTTGGTTATGACTCTTAGCATGCTTATAAATGGCAGATATATTCGTTTGGACACTGAAAGTAAAAATGTGAACTTACTTTTAAAATCACACAAATCTTCCCATCGTGAAGCAAGAGACTTGTCAGCAGTGAACATCACAGCCGTTCCTATACAGGATGGTATAGTTTGGAACAAAACCGATTTTGACATATTCGGCCCATCAGAACTTTTGAAGATTCCACATTTATTTAAAATTTCATTAAGTGACTTTATTACCTCCAGTACCTATTCTGATGATTGGGACTTTGAGACTGTGAATGACATGATGTTTGATCTAGAAAGGTCTGCTGCGTTCTCTAACAATGAAAACTTAGAGGGTTCATCAGACTACGAACAGCTTTATTGTTACAACCACTATGGTCATCATTTCTTGCATAAATCTGTAACACCTAGAAATATTTTTATGTTTAACCAATGGGAACATTGTCCTACACCACCAAAGGGTAGTTCAACAACGTTTGCAAATAAGTTTCCATATTTTTCAGGGTACAATACATCTGATCCAGAAACATTTTACTATAAAAATGGAAACAAAACAGGACAGAAAATGATGTTAACTAATACTAAACAGATTTATTCTGCAGCCTTTATTACCCAACTGTCTAGACAAGGATTTGACTTTTGGAAAGACACAATCGACACAAAATCTGTCTGGGGTTCTAAAGATTGGCAAGTGCAGGGGATAGAAGCTTTGTTTAGAGCATGTACCATCCCACAGCAAATAATGTTTTTGAATGACACTGTGCAACAAACGTCTTGCCTTGGTTTAGCCAAGATCAAAGACATGAACACACCTTCTGTACCAACACCTGCAAGTAATAACACTACACAGGGAGCAGTCACAGTAGACACAATACTACAAAACAACAGAACAGATCCTGATTGGAGAAAATAGTTGCTTTGGCCCACAGACACAAACATCGGTCAAGAAAGATTCCTGAATAGAATACAGGGCTTTACTATCCATAGGCCAGACCCACATTATGTTCAACGACAACATCCGGGGGTAGTAACAACATAAAGTGTAGGAAAATTGTGCCTCGAATGGTTACAAAAATCTACACTTGAGGATGTGAAACAACACTTATCTTTACTTAAAGAAGACGCAGACCTCAGGGATTTCTTGCTAGGACCGAGAAAACCGCGTCAAAAACGTTTCATATTTGCCGGCATTTATGCTGCTTATAATGAAATATGGAAGGTTTCACAGGCAGAGGCCGCAGAAAGAATACGTGAGCTTGATCGTATTAACTTAGAGAAATCTCTCACTGTGGTCGACAATGGGTTAACAACTTTGTCATCCAGAATTTATTCACTGGACAACATTGTATCCTCTGCTATTGACATACTGGAACAAGATTTAGCCATGTTACAACAAGGCCAATCTCAGCTACGTTCTATTATGTTATCAGGCTGGACGTTGCAATCCTTGCGTGCAGGCTATGTGCCTTGGCGTTTTATCAACACGTCGTCTCTGTTTTCAGAACACAATCTAATGGATAAACAGGTCGAACTGGCACAAAGGGGAGCAAAGTATACAGTGCTGAGCATTGAAAAACTGGAAAAATTACCATTTACGGTAGCAGAAAAACCAGCTACAGAATGGCTTATCCATGGCAAAATAACTCTGCCTGTCACTACTTTTCATTTTCAGTATTGCCTCAAACAAATGCAAGCAGGCAAATATGAAAGGTTGGGTAAAGAATACATTAAGACATCCTGGGATTTACCTTACGAATACAGATGTTGGAGTGGGGATCGTGAAGTGTTTCTAAGCGGTACAAACAGTGAAAATGCACTGAGCGGTTAACTCATATGTCAGGACATTTCTTTACACAGGGCCTGTAATGGTTCTGTGGCAAACTTGTCCTGCCACCTGCAGGGTACACCAGCTGCTGTGATTAATCCAGCGTTTGGCCAACTTTCTAACGGGAGTTACCTCATGTTGAATGATCAGAGTTGCTGTGGCATGTTGCCAGGAATCCCATATCTGGTAACGGTTTGCTCCAGGGTTACTTGTTGTATGCAAGTATTGTTCCCCCCAATAGACACAGTCAGGGAGTCGCCTCTATGGCCTTCATTGAATGTTTCTTTTATACGTTTTGATACTCTAAGCAGAATGAAAGCCATGCTTTTACAACAGACCGTGCCTTTGACCTCGGCCAAAGAAACCTATGATCTACAAATTGCAAGGACTTCAGCTGAGATACAGGCTCTAATTCGTACAAACTGCCCTATATATTTCGTAGAAATGATGGGACGTATCTTAAACATGTCTGATACGAGCGGGATTGTACATGTATTTAAGACCATCTGTTCAGGACTTTTAACACCTTTTCAGGCAGTCCTCGGAATCAATCCAAACTTCGCACATTCGGTGTTTGGTGGTGTGCCATTAATTCTAGCACTAATTGCAGGAATCCTGTTTTTATTCCTACTACTACGCTATGGCAAGCCTATCAACCAGGGTCACTCCCAGCACTTTGGAGAAAGCTCTCCTAGAATGGAAGTGCTGTGAGCGCAGAGTGCAACTTTTGGGCATATCTCGTCTACGGGAACTAAATACAACATGGTTTCTGTCATTTAGACCAATATGGCAAGATTGCATCTTACCTGTTCTACGCTGACTGCTTTGCGGTGAAGAATGCCTGCTAGACATCTGTCTAATACTCCCATCAGTCATGCCAACGGATATTGATACTCTGCTGGACCCGATAACGGCCCATGCTCTGTGTTGTCCCCAAAGGCTACCAATCCTGATGACGGCATTCATTGAGATCTCACAGACGCTTCCTGCTGCTGCTGAGGTACGAGATGGATCAACAGGCACCCAGGTAACAAGGGACGGGAATGTTGCTGCAGCATCCTATGCTGAAGGCGATGCTCCACATCTCTTTGCAGTTAACCTTCTAAACGAGGTGTTCCAACTGTCACCGACATCGGTAGACGACCTTTTGTCTACAGGCGTAGATGAATTCATGTTTACCACAAACCCATACACTAACTTTGATTAGGCTCACAGTGTACCGGGGAAGCAATGAATTTGGCCTCCATATTTTCAAAACAGAACTAAACTTGGAACTCTTCCTAAAAATTGAATTTTTTTCTTTTTTCTCTATTTTTGAAAATACATGGCAATTCAATCTGCTTACAGTAGAACTATTCATATAGAACTGACTTCTTTGAATACTTCCAGGGACACATTGTCACCTTATTTACTACAATTTTATTTTGTACCATGTTATGAAATGGCTTTGATTTTTGAAAACTTGTCAACCATTTCGTCATATGTATATATTTCTGTTTATTCATTCATGTTGCATTTATTTTCGATATATGCTTAGAATGAAAAAATGCTTTAAATGTACAGTACCTATTGCATTACATGTTTAGCAACGGGTTGTTTTTTTTAAAAACTTCTTTTAATATGCTTTTCGAAATGTTTTTAGCAACATGTGGTACTCAGTTTAATGTTTAGCATTTAATGTTTAGCATTTAGTACTATCGTTCATTCGAAAGTGGAGTGGGTGTTGTATTCCGCTTTAGGTGTCCGTATATAGGTTTTCCTGAAACATGTCCTTATATAGGCACAATTCGCATTGCCCTTATATAGGCATAAGATCCCAGTCCTTATTTAGGCATTCGCCATGCTGTCCAAATACAGGCATGGTCACCTACATCCATCCATCCCAACATCACAACGAGTTCTTAGAAACCAGACCCTTAAGCTCTTGGGAGTTCCCCTAGCACAGGATTATTGATTTCTCCAAGAACTCATTTATTATGCATGAACCGCTATTCCTTAAGGGTTCATTCCTGATGTCTTCCTCTGCCCGACTTTACGTCAATGCTAACATTCCAAGGCACCTACCAGGTATAAATATACCTTCCCTTGCCCAAGCAAGTAGGAGGAGACCTCGACTTTAGAGGAGCCCGTGTCCCCGTCTGACGCACTGACAAGAGACGCTGTCATCCCTGCTCGCAGAGAATCCAGCTTCCAGTGTTCTGACTCCCTTCGTGGGGTGTTAGAGTTTGAGACCCGGAAAGAGATTCCCACCTCTCTCATTCTCAAGGTATGGAGCTGACTAGAACCTAGAGGGACTCTTGGCATACTAGACTCTTGGCATACTAGACTCTTGGCATACTAGACTCTTGGCATACTAGACTCTTGGCATACTAGACTCTGGGCATACTAGACTCTTAGCATACCATACTATAGAATACATCACCTACTTCTTACCTTGCATTACACTTAGGTTAGGTACACTGGGGTAGAACTAGTTAAAGAAGCATCTTATGAGTACTCACATTTTTAGCTTATGTTATTTATGTATATTAATATATGTGTCATAGCTAAAAGATAATGCTAGCGCAGTATTATTTCTTTCTACTGCTTACGCTGTACATAATATATCTCCCATACTGTCTTACGATTGTAACAGCTCATATCTCTTACACGAGAAACAAGACTGTTCAATAAATCCTTTTATTGAAACGCCCGTCTATTCTTTCTGTGTAACTCTGAAGAAACTAAGCATGCACGACTAGCTGAGTGAAACTGTTATCTATTGTTTCCACGATTCTGAGAGTGTTCCGATTCTAAAGAGAAACAAAGTTGTCATGTTTATGCGGTTGCCAGAAACTACTCCCTTCTTGTTTACAAGGAGTTTCTAGTGGCCTCTGAGTTACCTGGTACAAAGTAATTAAGTTTAATATACTCGATAGGGACATACTGACCTCAGTCCTATGTCAAATCTATAGGGTATATTATTCCAATGCGCAGAGCCTATTAGGGAAATAGGAACTACACTACAAAACTGACGGTGGTGTCGCAGGAACTTGCATCCAGAGTCGAAGATGCAGAAGGCCGCGCAAGGCGCAATAACCTGCGTTTTGTAGGTTTTCCGGAGGGATGTGAGGGTACCTCCGCAACCCGTTTTATAGCCCAGTGGCTCGGGGATCTCGTGCCCAAGGAAATGTTATCCTCGTGTTTTCTCGTTGAAAGGGCCCACCCTGTGAAATGTTTTGTGGGTGGGTTGGGTACTCATGGCGGTGGGTCCCTGGCTCCTCCTGTTGGGGGCTAGGTGTACCCCTCGCCGCAACAGATGCTCCTAGTTCCTGGCAGTATCGGGTGTGGGGTAGGGGGTTGTTCGCATATATATTCTCTAGACTCCGATACACTACACGCGATGTTCTCACGAATATGGGATGGCAGTACAGATAGACACAGCCCCTATCGGAGACCTAATAGTGGTTTCTTGGAATGTCAGGGGTCTGCTTAATAAAATTAAACGAAGTGCTATTCTTCGCCAGGCCAAGAGGTATAAAGCGGATATACTACTTTACAGGAGACACATCTTCTTGGCACGAAAACCCCTTGCCTAACTAGATTTGGATATCATACCATATATCATGCAGGGTTCACCAGGGGATCACGGGGATTGGCCATTTTAATACACCATAGAGTCCCTTTTGTACATACAAAGCAATGGGTGGATCCTGGGGGCCGATATGTGATTGTCACGGGCACACTATATGGTGAGCATGTCACTATAGGCAGTATCTATGCCCCCCCCACTGGGGACCGCCTTTGTTGATAGGCTTTCTAGACTCTGGGGGGAATTTCCAGAGGGCCTAACCCTCCTAGGTGGGGACTGGAATGACACCATGGCCCCTGAAGATAGGCAACGTAGCCAAGACCACCACTGGCCTGTTGGCCCCTCTAAACTACACCTCCTTGCCTCTATTTTAGGATGGGCGGACATTTGGCGCCAATATCATCCAACAGAACGGAGCTACACTTACTTGTCTGCGGTGCATGGAACACAGTCCAGATTAGACTACTTCTTTACACCTCATGCATATATACATAGATTTACACAAATATCTCACCTTCCAAGAGGGCTTATGGACCACTCCCCGTTTACCCTCAAATTTCATACGGGATCCTGCAGACCCCCCTTTAGGTGGCGAGGTGTGGTGCAGCGGCCAGGGCAGCTGACTTAGGAGCACAGGGTTCACGGTTCAATCCCCAGCTCCGGCGGCAGCTCAGCACCATGTGACTCTGGGCAATAGCTCACTTAATATCCACGACGGCCCCCAGTGCCTTGAGACCCGTAAGGGTGAGTAGTTTGCGCTTTACAAATACAATTTACATTTTATTTTACATTTAATGTCCACGTGGCATCTTCGAGACCCAGACCACCAAGACATGTTAACTCAAGCAATATCCGAGTATCTCAACATTAATGTTGTGACAGCTCCATCGAAAGGTGTCCTTTGGGAAGTCCTAAAACCTACGGTCCGGGGGCAGAAATTAGTTACCGCACCAAAGAGAAACGCGCACGGCGGGCACAGTTAACAGAATTGGAATCGCGCCAGATGACCCTGGCAACGCAACTCAATACAGACCCTAGCCCCTCACTTCAGCGTAACTTGCTGCAGGTGCAACAGGCCATACAACAATACCTAATGGGTGAGCAAAGGAGATCTGGGAAGCATCACAAAATAGAATATATCAGTGGGGGGACAAGTCAAGTAAAATGCTGCATAGACTCTGCCAGGTAGACAAAGCCCCCGCTGCCATCCCTACCCTACGGGACGCTGAGGGTAGCCTTTGCTCATCTCCAGAGAGGGTCACCCAATAATTCGCACAGCACTTTACCTCCATATACGAATGTCGCGAGCAACTCTCAGAGGCCCAAATAGCAGAGTTTCTCAGAGATATCCCACCCCGCAGACTCACTGACCATGTACGCGAGCTACTTGAAGCCCCCATCGCCCTTGACGAGTTAAGCAGGGCCTTGCATGCCATGTGCCCGGGGCAGGCCCCCACACCCAGCGGATTCCCCATAGAATTTCTACAACCACACATGCACACACTAGGCCCACATCTCCTAGTGACAATACAGGATGCCTATGAACAGAATATACTACCCCAGGAATGGCATCATGCGGAGATTGTTTTATTCCTCAAACCTGTTCGCCCACCGGAAGAGCCCTCTTCATACCGCCATATTTCCCTCATTAATTTCGAACCAAAACTCCTGGGGAAGGTTCTAGCAGATAGCCTGCGGAGTACATAATGCCATGGCATTGGCCCCAGAATTAGGACGCCCAGTGGCTATATTATTGCCCGATATAGACAAAGCATTTGATTCTCTTAGCTGGGTCTATCTATTCCAATTACTCGAGGTGGCTAATTTTGTCTCTAATTTTATAGCGTATGTCCGATTGCTGTACACTGACTTGACGGCCTCAGTGCGTATAGCAGGTCATCGTTCACACCCCTTCCCTATACGCAGAGGTACGAGGCAGGTGTGCCCCCTATCCCCACTATTATTTGCCTTAGCTGTGGAACCTTTGGCTGTGTGGGTTTGGAGTGACCCAGTTTTCCATGGATTTGAATGGTCCCAGGCGTTATCAGATCGTATTGCGCTATATGGGGACGATGACCTCTTCTTTTTAACGGACCCGTGGTTTTCAGGCCCACGTCTTTTGCAAATCCTTAGAGTGTTCGGGGAAACTTCGGGCCTCCACACTAATCCTACTAAATCCATACTATTCCCAGTGTGTGGCAATCAGGGGCGGAACACCTGGGCGACACAGCTGTCCCACGCGACTGGGGGCTTCAAATATTTAGGCATTTTTATGTCGCCCTGCCCAAAGATCTCTTGGGAACATAATATTAACCCACTACTCATAAGTTTGAATCACGAAACAGCAATCTGGTCCTCTCTCCCCTTATCGTTATACGGGCGGTCAGCCATTTTTAAGATGGTGTCTTTGCCAAGGATTCTATACCGACTCAAAAGTTTCCTTACGGCATCCCGAAGTCCTGGTTTGTCCAAGTCAATGCTGTGCACAATAAGTTCCTGTGGAATGGGGGCGTTATCCAGGTGGCACTCCATACCTGCACACAATCCACGTACTGCGGGGGGATCGTAGCAGCAGATGTGTATGCATACTACGCCGCCTCCCATCTCCTAATAATCAATGAATGGTGGTATAATTCCCAAACGGACCCGGCTTTTGTGCTAGAGCATGCGACAATGGAAGGGGTTCCCCTTCTTCAGTTCCTATATAGCTCTAGGAGACTCAATGTACTACCCCTGCTAGTAGAACTGTGATTCAGCTCTGGCGGTGCAAGGTGAGGCAAATGGGGTGGCGCGGGACTCTGACCCAAACAGCCCCCTTGTGGCAGGGCACATATTTGCGCCCAGTGATGGCCTTGCAGGGATTCCGACAATGGGACTTGGTGGGAATATCTACGCTAGGAGATGTGATGCAGGGCACTACGTTGAAATCCTTTCAACAGTTGCAAGAGGAATTTCACCTACACAAGACACAATTCTATAAATATCTTCAACTACGTCACGCACTAGACCCCCTGATACGTACTCTAGACACCCTACCGGAATTTCATCCACTTGAGGGCCGTCTACTGATGGGAGACCTGGGGCTTCATAAAATCAGGCAAATATATCAAACACTGACTACGCACACACAAACCACACTTGATAGAACTAGGAGAGCATGGCAAGACGATATCCCTGATTTGACGGATGATGACTGGTCTGAAGCCATAGCCAGCCCCCGGTATGCCGCGGTATCCACACGCTACCGCCTCATTCAATTCAAGTACATACACCGGGCCTATTACACCCGATCCCAACTTTGGAAAATGGGGGTAATTCAGTCCCCTACTTGCTTGAGATGTGAGAGAGACGAAGGTTAATTTCTACACACGGTCTGGAGCTGTTCTGTGTTGCAACCGTTCTGGAGGAGGGTGGCTTCTTGCCTTGGTGACATACTTTCCTGGGAACTCCCGCTAGATCCGAGGCTATTCCTTTTACACAGCACTGATGGGATCGGGGGTAACAAATACAAACAACATCTTCTTTTTTTGGCCCTTACCATTGCCAAACGGGATATAGCCCAACTGTGGAAGGGGGTCTCCCCTCCGACTATAGGCAAATGGAAGGCTGAGCTGGACAGGTGTATGGGTGCGGAGATCACTGTGTTTCTGACCCGTGGATGCCCCCACCAGTAGCATAGAAAGATATGGACTTGTTGGGCGACATACAGAGGAATAGACCTTCCCCCCTCCCATCTTTAGACCCTGATGTAACTTATCATGTACACTAATGTTTGAAACACGCTTCATCTTGCATCATGTGACTGCCTTAAACCATGTGTAAATTTTGTATGATTACGGGGATCTGGGACTGTCTGCACTGTGTTTATATTGTTTTATCTGCAGTTTCTGCAGGAGTTACAATTGTATACATTTAATGGTATTCCTGATTCCTCTTGTTTCTTACAGGTACTTCTAGGGCAATGGCCCATATTGCATCAGGAAAACCAAATAAAATTTGTTATTAAAAAAAAAAAACGATGACCCCGGACCTGTGGTACTTTCTCCAAATGGTCAGAAATTGTGATTTTTTTAATGTTTAATCTTTCGACTGTAAATGTCTGTCGGATGTGAATCATCACTTTTGGAACTAAAATTAGTGTGTTTAGAGTCACTTTCATGCTTAAAATTAGGCAAAATACAAGTTTCCCTTTAGGAGAAAAAGGCTATACAAATTACAATTTTGGACACTGAGAAGCCTTAAAAAGTGGTTATTCAGCATGAGGTGTGATACAATTAACATTTTTGACTCATTTTTGTACCATCCAAAGAATCCAATTTCTGATGAAAAACGATGACCCAGGACCTGTGCAACTTTCTCCGAATGGTCAGAAATGGTGATTTTTAAATGTTTAATCTTTTGACTTTAAATGAATATCTGATGTGAATCATCAATTTTGGAATTAAAATTAGTGTGTTTAGAGTCACTTTCATGCGCGAAATCGGGCAAAATACAAGCTTCTGAGTAGGAGGGAAAGTCTATAAAAATTGCCATTATCGTCACTGGGAGGCATTAAAAAGGGTTTTTTTAACTTGAGAAGCGATACAATTGACATTTAAATCATTTTTGTACTGTCCAAAAAATCAAATTTCTGATAAAAAAAAATGATCCCGGACCTGTGGAACTTTCTCCGAATGGTGATTTTTTAATGTTTAATCTTTCGACTATAAATGACTGTTGGATGTGAATAATCAGTTTTGGAACTTAAATTAGTGTGTTTAGAGTTACTTTCATGCTCAAAATCGGGAAAATACAAGTTTCCCTTTAGGAGAAAAAGGCTATAAAAATGGCAATTTTAGTCACTTGTAGGTCTTAAAAAGTGGTTATTCAACTCGAGGCGTGAAACAATTGACATATTGAATCATTTTTTGTACCGTCCCCAAAAATCTAATTTCTGATGAAAAACGATGAACCCGTACCTGTGGAACTTTCTCCGGATGGTCAGAAATGGTGATTTTTTAATGTTTAATCTTTCAACTGTAAATGACTGTCACGTGTGAATCATCACTTTTGGAACTAAAATTTGTATGTTTAGAGATACTTTCATGCTCAAAGTCGGGCCTAATCAAGGTTCTGAGTAGGAGAAAAAGGCTATAAAAATGATAATTTTGGAAATCGGGGAGCCTTAAAAAGTGGTTATTCAAAATGATGCGCAATACAATTGTCATTTTGAATATTTTTTTATACAGTTCAAAAAATCCAATTTGTGATGAAAAACGATGACCGTGGACCTGCGGATCTTTCTCTGAAAGGTTAGAAATGGTGATTTTTAAATGTTTAATCTTTTGACTGTAAATGTCTGTCAGATGTGAATCATCACTTTTGGCACTAAGATGAGTGTTTTTAGAGTCATTTTCAATCTCGAAATTGGGCAAAATCCAAGCTTTTGAAAAGGAGAAAATGTCTATAAAAATGACAATTTTTGTCACTGGGAATCTTAAAAGTGGTTATTCAACATGAGGCATGACAAAATTGACATTTGAAATTATTTTTTGTGCAGTCCAAAAAATCAAATTTCTGATGAAAAACAATGTCCCCGGACATGGGGAATTCTCTGAGTGGTCAGTAATGGTGATTTTTTTAATGTTTAATCTTTCGAATGTAAATGAATTTTGGATGTGAACCATCACTTTTGGAACTAAAATTAGTGTGTTTAGAGTCATTTTCATGCTCGAAATCGGGCAAAATAGATGCTTCTGACAAGTAGAAAAAGTCTATAAAAATGGCAATTTTCGTCACTGGTAGTCCTTAAAAAGTGGTTATTCAACTTGAGGCACGATACAATTGACATATTGAATCATTTTATTTGTACAGTCCAAATAAAATCTAATTTCTGATGAAAAACGTTGACCCCGGACCTGTGGAACTTTCTCCGACTGGTCAGAAATGGTCATTTTTAATGTTTATTCTTTCGACTTTAAATGACTGTCAGATGTGAATCATCACTTTTGGAACTAAAATTTGTTTGTTTAGAGATACTTTCATTCTCAAAGTCGGGCCTAATCAAGGTTCTGAGTAGGAGAAAAAAGCTATAAAAATGATAATTTTGGAAATTGGGGAGCCTTAAAAGGTGGTTATTCAACATGAGGTGTGATACAATTAACATTTTGAATCATTTTTTGTACAGTCTAAAAATCCCATTTCTGATGAAAAACGATGACCCCGGACCTGTGGAACTTTCTCCGAATGGTGAAAAATTGTGATTTTTAAATATTTAATCTTTCGACTGTAAATGACTGTTGCATGTGAATCATCACTTTTGGAATTAAAATTAGTGTTGAGAGGCATTTTCTTGCTTGAAATCGGGCAAAATACAAGCTTCTGAATAAGAGAAAAAGTCTATAAAAATGGAAATTTTAGCCACTGGGAGGCCTTAAAAAGTGGTTATTCAACATGAGGTGCGATACAATTGACATATTTAATTTTTGGTACAGTTCAAAAATCTAATTTCTAATGAAAAACGATGATCCCGGACCTGTGGAACTTTCTCCGAGATGGTCGGAAATGGTGATTTTTTTAATGGTTAATATTTCGACTGTAAATGACTGTTGGATGTGAATCATCACTTATGGAACTAAAATGAGTGTGTTTAGAAACATTTTCATGCTCGAAATCCGGCAAAATACAAGCTTCTGACTAGGAGAAAAAGTCTATTCAAATGACAATTTTAGCCACTGGGAGGCTTTAAAAAGTGGTTATTCAACTTGAGGCGCCATACAATTGACATATTTAATCATTTTTTATACAGTTCAGAAAATCCAATTTCCGATGAAGAACGATGACCCTGGACCTGCAAAACTTTCTCTGAATGGTCAGACATGGTGATTTTTGAATGTTTAATCTTTCGACTGTAAATTACTGTCAGATGTGAATCATCACTTTTGGAATTCAAAATTGTGTGTTTAGAGTAATTTTAATGCCCAAAATTGTGCAAAATTGAAGCTTCCGATTAGGAGAAAAATGCAATAAAAATGAAAAGTGGTTATTCAACATGAGGCGCGATACAATTGACATTTTGAATACTTTTTTGTACAGTCAAAAAATTAGAATTTCTGATGAAAAACGATGACCCCTGACCTGTGGAACTTTCTCCGAATGGTCAGAAATTGTGTTTTTTTTAAAAGTTTCATGTTCGAAATCGGGCACAATACAAGCTTCCGATTAGGAGAGAAGGGCAATAAAAATGACAATTTTGAACACCTTAGAAGCCTTAAAAAGTGGGTTTTCAACATGAGGCGCGATACAATTGACATTTTGATTCATTTTTGTACAGTCCAAAAAATCCAATATCTGATATAAAACAATGACCCCGGACCTGTGAAATTTTCTCCGAATGGTTAGAAATGGTGATTTTTTTCATGTTTAATCTTTCGACTGTAAATGACTGTCGGATGTGAATCATCACTTTTGGAAGTAAAATTAGTGTGTTTAGAGACATTTTCATGCTCGAAATCGGGCAAAATACAAGCTTCTGAGTAGGAGGAAAAGTCTATAAAAATGGCAATTTTAGTCACTGGGAGGCCTTAAAAAGTTGTTATTCAACTTGAGGCACGATACCATTGGCATATTTAAAAAAAAATTGTACCGTTCAAAAAATCCAATTTCTGATGAAAAACGATGACCCTAGACCTGCGGAACTTTTCCCGAATGGTCAGAAATGGTGAATTTTTAATGTTTAATCTTCCAGCTGTAAATGACTGTCTGATGTTAATCAATACTTTGCAACTAAAATAAGTGTGCTTAGAGTCATTTTCATGCTCAAGATCGTGCAAAATGGAAGCTTTTCATTAGGAGACAAAGGCTATAAAATTGACAATTTTGGATACTGGAAATCCTTAAAAAGTTGTTATACAACTTGAGGCATCATACAATTGACATTTTAAATTATTTTTTGTGTAGTCCAAAAAAAATCACATTTCTGATGAAAGACGATGACCCCGGACCTGGGGAACTTTCTCTGAATGGTCATTAATGGTGATTTTTTTAATGTTTAATATTTTGACTGTAAATGACTGTTGGATGTGAATCATCACTTTTGGAACTAAAATGAGTGTGTTTAGAGACATTTTCATGCTCGAAATCAGGCAAAATACAAGCTTCTGTATAAGAGAAAAAGTCTATTAAAATGGCAATTTTAGTCACTGGGAGGCCTTAAAAAGTGGTTATTCACCTTGATGTGCCATACAATTGACATATTTAATCATTTTTTATACAGTTCAAAAAATCCAATTTCTTAAGAAGAACGATGACCCTGGACCTGCGTAACTTTCTCTGAATTGTCAGACATGGTGATTTTTGAATGTTTAATCTTTCGACTGTAAATGACTGTCAGATGTGAATCATTATTCAACAGGAGACGCGATACAATTGAAATTTTGAATACATTTTTGTACAGTCCAAAAATTCCAATTTCTGATGAAAAACGATGACCCCTGACCTGTGGAACTTTCTCCGAATGGTCAGAAATTGTGTTTTTTAATGTTTCATGCTCGAAATCGGGCTAAATACAAGCTTCCGATTAGGAGAGAAGGGCAATAAAAATGACAATTTTGAACACATTAGAAGCCTTAAAAAGTGGTTATTCAACATGAGGCGTGATATAATTGACATTTTGATTCATTTTTTGTACAGTCCAAAAAATCCAATTTATGATATAAAACGATGATCCCGGACCTGTGGAATTTTCTCTGAATGGTTAGAAATGGTGATTTTTTTCATGTTTAATCTTTCGACTGTAAATTGTTATATCCCACATAGAGGCCCTAATGTAGACCTGTTCGTACATGCCCTAAAATGGGCGTATTCATATTTGCCCTAATATGGTCATATTCGTACTTGCCCTATTATGGTCAGCTAGTACACAACGAGCTCTGAGGGCTGAACGTTATCTATCCTGTGGTTTTGAATACAGCAGGGTTTTTCCCAAACACAAGCCCACACTGTACTCATCAATTATGCATGGCTCTCTAGGAATACACCACTTGCAGAATATGTATGTACAAAGTTCACCCCTGACGTCTTCCTCATGTCCAATACAAACAATACTGAGGACCAAGACTCTTTAGGGTATAAATACACCACATCTTGCCCCGGTAAGACAGAGGGAACCAAGACTTCCATGCTGACACACTGACCAGAGACGCTGAGGCTCATGCATGCAGTCTCTCCAGCTGACAGCGGTCTGACACAGCCCTGACGGGGTGTCCAACTCGAGACCAGGATGGTGTCTCACACTCTCTCTATTCAGGTATGGGGGTTTGACTAAATCCTAGAGGGATTCTTGGCTCTTAGGCTTTAGACCTACACACATATGCTAGGTACACTCAGGTACATCTAGTTAGGCATTGTAGGAGAACGCGAACTTTTCATAATGCTTTTATACTCATGTATGTATTCATGATTATTGCAATATGGTAGAACTGTTCTATCCCTTTGCTTTTATCGTACTGCTGGTAATATATCTCTGCTATTGTCTGCTGGTTAGCGGCACATATATTTTACACTAGAATAACAACTGTTCAATAAATACTTATTGAAATGCCCGACTGTTTATTCTGTGTAACTCTCTGAGACAAACCGGATAAGTGAGCATGAGTGACCGAGCGAAAGGTAGTACATTGTTTCCATGATTCTGAGGGAATCAGGGTTGTCCTGTTCTAAGGTTGCCAGAAACTAATCTCTCCTGGATAAGAGGAGACACTAGTGGCACTGCGAGCTAGCTAATGCAAACCAGGCTAACATATACGGTGGGGGTGCACAGAGTTAGTCTGCCACCAAGCCCACAGGTTATGTTATCCAAACGCGCAGGTCCTGCAGGGGTACTATAGGAACTACACGACATGGCGCCGCCAACGTTAGTTGGGTACTTATTTAACAGTAGAATCTGAGTAGTTCAGTCATGCTATTCTCAGAGAACCTACTCACAAAACCCCAGAGACGTCTGGAGTGGGTGGGCACAAACTCCGCCGCAGCTGAGTAGTACGAGAATACTATTTATTGGCTGTTGGTTATTCAAGCTAGAAGGATATTCAGTTCCTACAAATTGTGCATTGACACCTTATCTTAAAAATTCTTTAAACTCCCTTGTTCCAATTAAAAAATGGTGGAAGAAGCAGACGCAACAAGGAGAGTTGAAACAGACCTCTTCGGTTTAGGAGAAGAAGACCCTGAAGATGCAATACAAATGTGCCCCAAATTATAGAAGGGCAGTCACCATAAAACTTCTAGAACATGGCTTAGGAGCCAGGGGTGGTAAAGTAATTTTGGTGATTGAGGCACACAAATCCAATAAAACAGAGGTGTTCTGTTCATGGGTTACATTCCCAGCAGCGAATCCAGTTACAGATGTATTCACTACTACCTAGAAGGTGAAACACCAGCGGACTATATTCCTTTTGAGGAGTTAGAGGTTCCGCTCACTTACCAGGAACATAATTACTGGTTTAAAGGCGCCCTACCCCACGTACATGGAAGTGCAAGATTAGGCCCGCTCGGAGCAGCAGGAGCCACATGGCCCATATTAGCGGCATACACACCACATCCTGATATTGGCACAATGCCACAGCCAGTCTTACTCGTACAACACAGAGATTTAATTAAAATCTACAGCAACTTCACACAATTCGTGATGAGGACTTTAACAGTTCAACCTGCACCAGCTGCAGCACAAGATACTCCAGTCCAGAGTACAGTTAATAAAATTACTCCACAAACATTACACGCGGTAATGGGCAAAATGCCAGCAAAACGCGAACAAATCCCATTCTGGATAGCTCAGAAAATAACTCAGCTTGAAGCAGTATTTCCGAATACTACCACTAGTGATAAACACAGAATTCTAACAATCTGCTTGCCCATGGGGATCACACCACAACTAGAGGATTGCACCTTGGGGTTCAGTCTTTGCTGCCATATATACCAGAACACCTGGTATCCCGTCACCAGTAGTAGTACCTGACGTATTGAGACAGATACAAAATGAGTACGGAGCAGAACCTGCCCTTAACTTAGGGATGAAGTTGCTAAACAACTTTGAACAGGTCTCAGCCATAATACTAGCTAACATTAAGGGGAAGCAGCTTCAGTGGCGATCCGCCAACGCCTAAGGAGTTCAGTCCAGTAGATCAACAACACAAACTACCCAAAATAATTGAAACTGCATATGCAGAACTAGGCAGAGGCAGTCTAGGTTGGAAAGCATTAAAACCACAACTGGTGGGCAGTCCTGAAAAGGACACTATAAAGCAGACACCTACTTCTTCTAAAAAGAAGTGGGAAAATAAAAAACAACAAAAGTCTAAAGACACCAGATCTCAATCCAGAGGTAGGTCTCCTCAACAGGAGCCCTCTGAAAGGAGGTATAACCTCAGGTATAGGGATAATATTAAAAAACCTGACAGGTATCAGGATACTGATACACGTTCCTCTTATTCCTTTCAGGGTTCGTCAAGAAACTCCGAGAGGGAAGGACGGTCAGAACACAGACAAATGGAGCGTACAAAGTCCAGAGACACGCAACGCGCTGCGGACTATGTACCTAAAAAAGAGGATTAACAAAAACAGAAACCTCTGTTCAAAAAAAGAAGGTAGCAGGTCTCAAGATCAGACATGCCCAGAATTCTGAGGACACAGCTTCTGAACGGGGAATGGGCTCAGACGATGCTAGACAGCACGGCAGAAGTAACGATAGCTCGCCAGAACCTGAAGGAATTTCTGGTGACAGCGGAGTTGAGTGAGTATATCAAGGTGGAAACACCTGATACTCGGGTAAGTGTCCCACATAAGTTACATGAGATAACACTCCAGATGGAGGGGGACAAGCCCAGGAAAGTTAAAGTTCTATTTTTGGAGAATTTGTCATCTGGTTATGACATCCTATTAGCAGAGCAAGACTGGCCGCCAGCATTCGTCATGGAGTGCCTTAGGGGAGAAAAGGTAATTTTTCCAGCATTTTCTGACCTCGTTCCCATACATCTTAAACATGCATATGCGCAGGAGTGGGTGGTTGCCCTAGCTCCGGCATTGTACAAAAATCATGCTGGTTGGGATGAGGATTCAACCCACCACGTGATTCCGTTAAAAGTTTCCCCAAATGCTCAAAGGCAATACCCTATAAAGCAGGAAGCTAAAAGACAAGTCAGGAGATCCTAGATCAACTAGAATACCAGGGGGTGATAGAAAATTGCACTTCACCTATGAACAATCCTTTGTTCCCCATAGCCAAACCTGACAATACATATCGTCTAGTTTTAGATTACAGACATTTAAACACTTGCACAAAGACATTTGCAGTTCAAAATGCACAAAGTGCCGCATTAATGAATAACATTGTGCGACAAAAATACAAAACAACACTTGATATCTCAAATGGATTTTTCTGCCAAAATATAGCGCCTGAAAGCAGGTATCTAACTGCATTCAGTGCGTTGGGGTCTCGACGGCAATTTTGTCGACTCCCCCAAGGATATAAGAATAACCCGGGGTTGTTTTCAGCAAGGGTAACAGAGTTACTCCAAAATTTGGATGAAGAAGCATTGTCCTACGTAAATTATATTTATCTGACGGACGATGACTTACCGAGGCACTTGACCAGGGTGAGCACCATTATTATGGGATTCGCCTCTGAGGGCTACAAATTTAACTTTAAAAAATCAAAGATTGCCCACCTCAGTGTCCTATTTTTAGGATATGAGCTGTCAAGTGAGGGAATAAGCCTAGCAGCTAACTTTTTAGGAAAGTGTGCGCTGCTCCAACCTCCTAAATCATTAAAGAATTTACAATCAATTCTGGGATTCCTAAATTTTGGTCGAACATACATTTTGGATTACGCAGAAAGAGTAAAACCTTTTTACGACTTAATAAAACCTGATTTTTCAGTCAGACAATGGACACAGGAACATACAAATATCCTGCGTTCCCTACAGGAAGACATGATAGCTTCAAAACTTTTACAGACACGCGTAAATGCACATAATTTGGTGATCCGAGTAATAGCGGGTCAATGCGGGTACACTTATTTAACTTTTAATGATGGTGAAACAGTACCAATCGCATACAAATCACATCTGTACACAAACGCAGAGATGCGTTTCACTTCATCAGAGAAAATCCTGACAGCAGTGCAGACCGCTGTAGCAAGAGAAAGCGCATAATTGTTGTGACCCCAGTACCAGCTTTAGAAGCTGTTACAAAAGCTAGCATTCCAAATGCTAAAGCCTTACATCCAAGCTGGATACAATGGGCTAATTCTATTACTGCAACGGATGTTGAATACAGATTTGATCCAAGTTTAAAAACACAAGCATTCCTGCAATACGAACAAGAATATCCTCTACCAAATGAAATTTTGCCTCTCGGTCAGTATGAATATATTATTTACACTGACGGATCTGCTCAACCAGCCACAGGAAGCAAGCAAGCTTACAGCGCAGCATGTGCAATCGTTAAAGGTCGCATGCGTGATGGCAAGTTCCATCCAAGCTGTACTAAAACACAATCTCTAGGAGACTGCACGGCTCAGTTGGCAGAACTCAAAGCACTGATACTGGCACTTATAAATACGGATGACGAATTCCCCACACTGATTGTGTGTGATTCCTTTTACTGTGTACAGTCGTACAATGAATATCTACATCATTGGGAACAAAATGGGTTCAAAGATGCAAAAGGTGGCACAATTAAGCATAAAATGCTATGGGAACAGGTAGTGGAGTTGAGAAACGAACTACCAAAGGCTCACGTGATCCATACACTGAGTCATCAGCGTGATGGCGTTCACGTTGAAGGGAATTCATTCGCTGATGAAGCCGCAAAGGGGGCTGTACGCACAGCTTCCGTAGCTGCAGTTACTCGTTCAACAATGAGAATAGACGGCGAGATAATGGTAGCTGTCAATGCTTCGTGCAAAGGCAGCACAGCAGTACCTAAGAAATTTCCACTCAAATACTCCTACAAGTTAGATGCACACAACATTCCATATGCTCAGATTCCTGGCGTGGGGGATAGAGTAATACCAAATATGGAACGTAGGTTAGGCTTATTTGTGGCAGCACATGAAGGGAAAGGTTCTGTACATAAGGGGCTGAGGGAGACTGTTTCTTTATTGAAAGAACGCTACTGGTGGCCCGTGATGAGAAGGCATATTAGAGACTATGTCTGGAACTGTGACATCTGCAAGCAGATGAAAGGGTCCACCACAACACATCCAGTACAAATACCATTGTTAGACAGTATTAGGTTGTCCATTCGTGTGCGTCCAGCTCAAGTTTCCTCAAGGTTTGGCCTCAGCGCTCGGCTGACGCTCGAACTGTTATAAAAGATTTGCGAGTCTTTATCGGCACATACGCAGTTGGCACGTTACATTCTGACTGTGGTCCGGCGTTTAGCTCTCGGGCTTACAAAGAGGCAATGGAAGGAAAGGGCGTAGCATTGCAGTCCTCCTCTCTGTACCATCCAGAGGGAAATTCTGTTGTGGAGAGGAAAAACCGGGACTTAAAGCAATCTTTAACAGCTAAGGTATTAGGCAAGGGCGGTAGTTGGGTCGATCACCTTTATGGGGTACAACGGGCGATTAATAACCAGACAAGAAGCTCTCTAGCGGGTGTCACTCCTTACGAGGTCCTATTTGGGTCAAGAATGTGGGTACCTGATCTTGATTGTGAAGGCACAGTGGCGGATCAAAAACCATTTGATATCCATGATCGTTTGGCTGTTTTACAGGATCTAAATGAATCCAGGACACAACAAAGTAACATGCTCCAGAAACAGACCGCCACTGAGGAAGTCAAGACAGTAACAGTAAGACCTATCTGGATCCCAAAAGTCGGGGATCTGGTCAGAGAGAAGATTGCCAAAAAGAAAGAATTTGGACCATCCTACAGGTAGCCTGTACCGGTCCTAGCAATCCAAGGCACAAGAACAGTACTGTTGCTGCCTCTTGCCAGGAAAAAGGAGAAAAGATTTGTCTCAATTGACTTAATCAAACCACACTATGTGGCCGATACTAAACAGTAGGCCTCGTGGACTCCAAAGTAGCAGACTCCCTCCTCTTGCTACAATCCAAGAAGTTCAAACAGAAAGACTCATCACGTTTGAAGAGCCACCTGTACGGAATGACGGACTAAGCAACAATGCTATGGAACTCGTTCCACTTCAACAAGAAATACATCAACAAGAATGAAAATCAACTTAACAACCAAGTTGCAATCAGACCTAATAAAGACATCTACGTCAACATGCCTCGTCAAGAGCAAAATCAGATTTCAACAAATCCCGATGCAGTTCCAACAATTGATCGAACTGCTTCTGGCTATTTCATGAACTTTGATACGTTTTTACTGGATCCAAGCGAGCCGGAAACAACGCCAGCCAAAAAATCACTCAAACAGAAACTCAATAACTTTTTGAACTGTTTTAGAAAGACTTACCTGGTGTCACCTTGGATAGAACTATGGTATATCACTGGGATTTTATTTTTCATTTTCTGGCTAGGTTTAATTATAACTTTTAGTATGCATATTAATAGACGATACCTCCAACAAAGCTCTACAGCCCAAAGAGTCAATTTGATTTTAAAACCACACCAGTCTTCACATCGTGAACCAAGAGACTTGTCTTCAGTGAACATCACAGCAGTTCCTATACCGGACGGTATAGTATGGGACAAAATTGATTATGATGTATTCGGTCCGACTGAACTTTTAAAGCTTAAACATGTATTTAAAATTTCTTTACGTGATATCATTACCTCCAGTACATTTTCTGATGATTGGGACACTGATACTGTGAACGATTTGATGTCTGATTTAGAAAAAACTGCAGCATTTCCGAACAATGAAATGTTAGAAGGTACTTCAGACTATGATACATTGTACTGTTACCAGCAGTATGGTCATCATTTCTCACACAATTCTATAACACCTAGAAATGTATTTGAGTACCACCAGTAGGAACACTGCCCAACACCACCTAAAGGTAGTTCGCAAGCATTTGCACAGAAATTCACATACTTCTCAGGGTTTAACACATCCGACCCGAAGTCATTTTTATTATAAAGTGGCGAAAGTTTCAGCTCAGAAAATTATGTTAACAAACACCAAACATATTTACTCTGCATCCTTTCTGAACCAGTTGTCAAGACAGGGTTTCGATCTATGGAAAGACACAATAGATTCAAAACCGATCTGGGGTTCTAGGGACTGGCAAGTCCAGGGAATAGAATCACTTTTTAGAGCATGCATCATTCCGCAGCAAATATTATTTCTGAATGAAACTGTGCAACAAACAACCTGTCTTGGATTAGCCAAAGGCAAGGAAATGAACACACCGGGGTTTCCAACACCATCACAGATGGGTGGGGGCAGAATTCAACTACACATGGGGTGAAACTAGATGACATTTTCCAGTACAACAGATCAGATCCTGATTGGACAGAATGGCTCGTTTGGCCCATTGACACAAACATCTGTCAAAAGAGATTTATGAATACAACCGAAGGGTTTAGTATCCATAGGCCAGATCCACGCTATGTACAGAGACATCACCCGGGGGTGGTGACATCCTATAGTGTTGGGAAGTTGTGCCTTGATTGGCTAGAGACCTCAACACTCAAAGAAGTGAAGCACCACTTGACCTTACTCACACCTGACATGGAACTTAGAGATTTTCTACTAGGACCCAGGAAATACACGTCAGAAACGTTTCATATATGCAGGCCTTTATGCCTACTATAATGAAAACTGGAAAATATCCCAACAAGAGGCCGCAGAGAGGATACAGGAAATAGACCATATTAACTTAGAGAAGGCATTAGCTGTAGTGGATAAAGGGTTAACAACTTTGAACTCCAGGATTTACTCCTTAGGCAACATTGTGTCTTCGGTGATCGACATACTAGAACCATATTTGGCCTTGTTACAGCACGGGCAATCTCAACTACGTTTTGTTATGATGTTGAGCTGGACGCTGCATTCTTTGCGTGTGGGCTATGTGCCCTGGCGTTTTATAAACACAACGTCTCTGTTTTCAGCATACAATCTAACTGATAAACAGACAGAAATGGTACAAAGGGGAGCCAAATACACAATGCTGCGTATTGAGAAACTGGAAAGGTTACCATTCACTGTAGCCGAATCACCATCAACTGAATGGTTAATCCATGGCCAAATCACTCTACCGGTCACTATGTTTCAGTTTCAATATTGCCTTGAGCAAAGGCAGGCAGGCAGATATGAAAAAATGGGTAAGGGATACATTAAGGAATCTTGGGAGTTACCATATAGATATCGATGCCAGAATAGGGATAGAGAAGTGTATCTGAGCAGTACAAACTGCAAGAACGCTTTAAGCGGTTCTCTCATGTGTCCGGATATTTCTCCACACGGATCCTGCAGTGGTTCAGTAGCGAACCTATCTTGCCACATGTCAGGGACCCCAGCGTCCATGATCACGCCGGTTTCCCAGCTGCTCTCGAATGGGAGTTACTTGATGCTAAATGATCAAGGTTGCTGTGGGATGCTTCAGGGCGTCGCCTATCTGGTCACTGTTAACTCCAGGGTTACTTGCTGTATGCAAGTATTGTTTCCGCCACTGAACACAGTCAGGGAGGAGCCGCTATGGCCTTCGCTGAATGTTTCTTTCATACAATTTGATACTCTGAGCAGATTGAAAGCCATGCTTTTGCAGCCACCTGTGCCCTTAACCTCCACTCGAGAAACCTATGAACTTCAAGTTGCAAGGACCTCGACCGAGATACAGGCACTCATACGTAAAAACTGCCCCATTCATTTCGCAGAAATGGTTAGTCGTATCTTCAACATGTCTGATACGAGCGGTATTGTACACCTATTTAAGACCATAGGGTCAGGACTGTTAAGCAACCTTTCAGACAGTCCTCGGAGTAATCCCAAATTTTATACACTCCATATTGGGAAGCATATTTGGAGGATTCCCGCTCATCCTGTTCCTAATTGCTGGAATCCTGATTATAATATTGCTGCTACGCAATGGACGGCCCAATTCCCGAGGGAATGGCGAACACGCTCCTGGAGCGGACATACCGTGAACGCATGGTACAACTTCTGGGCATTTCTTGCCTACGAGAACTCAATGCCTCCTGGTTTCTAACGTTTAGACCAGTCTGGGTAGTCTGCATCTTACCTGTTCTTCGATGCCTGTTCTGCGGAGAAGAATGCACCTTGGATCTCTGTCTAACGTTTCCATCAGATGTGCCTCCGGACACGGATGCAATGCTGGACCCCATAAAGGCCCACGCTCTGCGTTGTCCCCAGCGGCTTCCAATTCTGATGAATGCATTCCTGGAGAATACACAGGTGCCGTTTGCTACTGCTGGGTTAGGTGACTCCTCCACAGGCACCCAGGTAACAACTGCCGACTGTTAACAGTGCTACATTCCATCTATGTGCGATTGACGTTTTCTGTGAAGCGTTGGATTTGTCGTCTGCAGCAGCTAACACCGATAATATTGTGCTTCCCAGCCAGGACGCTTAATCTTCAATTGGCTCATTGTGTCCTGGGAACGAATTCGGCTTCTTCGCTCGTTTCAAAACAAACGATCTAAATTTGGAACATTTTCTTACATTGACACTTTCACTTGAGAAAAGCATTGCCTTCTCCTGCTTATGGTAATGCAACTTTTATAGAGAGACAATATTGACTTTTTTTCAAGTGGCAACTAGAAATAGCTGAATTTTTAAAAAAATTTAAACACCTCATTTTTAAAGATTTTTAAAACCATGTTATTACTTGCATTTAAAAATATTTTTAAATTGTCCAGATTTTAAGTATGGTCATTTTTATCCAATTCGGAAGAGGAGTGGGTGTTATATCCCGCATAGAGGCCCTAATGTAGACCCGTTCGTACATGCCCTAAAATGGGCGTATTCATATTTGCCCTAATATGGTCATATTCATACTTGCCCTATTATGGTCATAGCCGCATATGCCCTATTACGGTCATAACCTTACATGTCCTATTATAGTCATGAGTCCTTATATAGGCATGATCTTTCACATACATTGGTCCCAGCTAGTACACAACGAGCTCTGAGGGCTGAACGTTATCTATCCTGTGGTTTTGAATACAGCAGGGTTTTTCCCAAACACAGGCCCACACTGTACTCATCAATTATGCATGGCTCTCTAGGAATATACCACTTGCATAATATGTATGTACAAAGTTCATCCCTGACGTCTTCCTCATGTCCAATACAAACCATACTGAGGACCGAGACTCTTTAGGGTATAAATACACCACATCTTGCCCCGGGTAAGACAGAGGGAACCAAGACTTCCATGCTGACACACTGACCAGAGACGCTGAGGCTCCTGCATGCAGTCGCTCCAGCTGACAGCGGTCTGACACAGCCCTGACGTGGTGTCCAACTCGAGACCAGGACGGTGTCCCACACTCTCTCTATTCAGGTATGGGGGTTCAACTAAATCCTAGAGGGATTCTTGGCTCTTAGGCTTTAGACTTACACACATACGCTAGGTACACTCAGGTACATCTAGTTAGGCATCGTAGGAGTATGCGGACTATTCATAATGCTTTTATACTCATGTATGTATTCATGATTATTGCAATATGGTAGAACTGTTCTATCCCTTTGCTTTTATCGTACTGCTGATAATATATCTCTGCTATTGTCTGCTGGTTACCGCAGCACATATATTTTACACTAGAATAACAACTGTTCAATAAATACTTATTGAAACGCCCGACTGATTCTGTGTAACTCTCTGAGACAAACCGGATAAGTGAGCACGAGTGACTGAGTGAAAGGTAGTACATTGTTTCCACGATTCTGAGGAATCAGGGTTGTCATTTTCTAAGGTTGCCAGAAACTAATCTCTCCCCGATAAGAGGAGACACTAGTGGCACTGCGAGCTAGCTAATGCAAACCAGGCTAACATATATGGTGGGGGTGCATGGAGTCAGTCTGCCACCAAGCCCACAGGTTATGTTATCCAATCGCGCAGGTCCTGCAGGGGTACTATAGGAACAACACGACATTTTGATTCATTTTTGTACAGTCCAAAAAATCAATTTTCTGATATAAAATGATGACCCCGGACCTGTGGAATTTTCTCCGAATGGTTAGAAATGGTGATTTTTTTCATGTTTAATCTTTCGAATGTAAATGACTGTCAGATGTGAATCATCACTTTTGGAAGTAAAATTAGTGTGTTTAGAGACATTTTCATGCTCGAAATCAGGCAAAATACAAGCTGCTGAGTAGGAGGAAAAGTCTATAAAAATGGCAATTTTAGTCACTGGGAGGCCTTAAAAAGTTGTTATTCAACTTGAGGCATGATACCATTGGCATATTTAAACATTTTTTGTACAGTTCAAAAAACCCAATTTCTGATGAAAAACCATGACCCCAGACCTGCAGAACTTTTTCCGAATGGTCAGAAATGGTGAATTTTTAATGTTTAATCTTCCAGCTGTAAATGACTGTCTGATATGAATCAATACTTTGCAAATAAAACAAGTGTGCTTAGAGTCATTTTCATGCTCGAAATCGTGCAAAATGGAAGCTCTTCATTTGGAGACAAAGGCTATAAAAATGACAATTTTGGATACTGGAAATCCTTAAAAAGTTGTTATACAACTTGAGGCGCGATACAATTGACATTTTAATTCATTTTTTGTACAGTCCAAAAAATCCAATTTCTGATGAAAAACAATGACCCCTGACCTGTGGAACTTCCTCCAAATGGTCAGAAATTGTGTTTTTTAATGTTTCATGTTCGAAATCGGGCAAAATACAAGCTTCCGATTAGGAGAGAAGGACAATAAAAATGACAATTTTGAACACCTTAGAAGACTTAAAAAGTTGTTTTTCAACATGAGGCGCAATACAATTGACATTTTAATTCATTTTTTGTACAGTCCAAAAAATCCAATTTCTGGTATAAAACGATGACCCCGGACCTGTGGAATTTTCTCCGAATGGTTAGAAAAGGCGATTTTTTCATGTTTAATCTTTCAAGTGTAAATGACTGTCGGTTGTGAATCATCACTTTTGGAACTAAAATTAGTGTGTTTAGAGACATTTTCATGCTCGAAATCGGGCAAAATACAAGCTTCTGAGTAGGAGGGAAAGTCTATAAAAATGGCAATTATAGTCACTGGGAGGCCATAAAAAGTTGTTATTCAACTTGAGGTGTGATACAATTGGCATATTTAAACAATTCTTGTACAGTTCAAATAATCCAATTTCTGATGATAAACGATGACCCCAGACCTGCAGAACTTTTTCCGAATGTCCAGAAATAGTGAGTTTTTAATGTTTAATCTTCCAGCTGTAAATGACTGTCTCATGTGAATCAATACTTTGCAACTAAAATAAGTGTGTTTAGAGTCATTTTCATGCTCGAAATCGTGCAAAATGGAAGCTTTTCATTAGGAGACAAAGGCTATAAAAATGACAATTGTGGATACTGGAAATCCTTAAAAAGTTGTTATACAACTTGAGGCGCGAATCATTCGACATTTTGAATCATTTTTTGTACAGTCAAAAAAATCCAATTTCTGATGAAAAACAATGACCCCGGACCAGTGGAACTTTCTCTGAATGGTCAGAAATGGTGTTTTTTTAATGTTTCTAGCTCTAAATCGGGCAAAATACAAGCTTCTGAATAGGAGACAAAGGCTGTAAAAATGACAATTTTAGATACTGGGAATCCTTAAAATGTTGTTGTTCAATTTGAGGCATGATACAATTGACATTTTAAATTATTTTTTGTGTAGTCCAAAAATCAAATTTCTGATGAAAGACGATGACCCCGGACCTGGGGAACTTTCTCTGAATGGTCTGTAATGGTGATTTTTTAAAGTTTAATCTTTCGACTGTAAATGAATTTTGGAAGTGAATCATCACTGGAACTAAAATTATTGTGTTTAGAGTCATTTTCATGCTCGATATCGGGCAAAATACAAGCTTCTGAGTAGGAGGAAAAGTCTATAAAAATAGAAATTTTAGGGGCATATTAGCAAGACCCACGTTAAAATTATCGCCGTTTTAGCGGCAGGAAACTGCCGCTAAAACGGAGGTAATGGGCTTGCTAATATGCGTTATAGAATTCCAATAGAAGCCCAGGTTAGATGTGCAGGACATCTAACCTGGGCTTCTATTGGAATTCCATAACGCATATTAGCAAGCCCATTATCGCCGTTTTGGCGGCAGTTTCCTGCCGCTAAAACGGCGATAATTTTAACGTGGGTCTTGCTAATATGCCCCTTAGTCATTGAGAGGCCTTAAAAAGTGGTATTCAACATGAGGTGCGATACAATTGACATATTTAATTTTTTGTACAGTTCAAAAATCTCATTTCTGATTAAAAACGATGATCCCGGACCTGTGGAACTTTCTCCGAATGGTCAGAAATGGTGATTTTTTAATGTTTAATATTTCGACTGTAAATGACTGTTGGATGTGAATCATCACTTTTGGAACTAAAATGAGTGTGTTTAGAGACATTTTCATGCTCTAAATCCGGCAAAATACAAGCTTCTGAATAAGAGAAAAAGTCTATTAAAATGGCAATTTTTGTCACTGGGAGGCTTTAAAAGTGGTTATTCAACTTGAGGCGCCATACAATTGACATATTTAATCATTTTTTATACAGTTCAAAAAATCCAATTTCCGATGAAGAACGATGACCCTGGACCTGCGAAACTTTCTCTGAATGGTCAGACATGGTGATTTTTGAATGTTTAATCTTTCGACTGTAAATTACTGTCATATGTGAATCATCACTTTTGGAATTCAAAATTGTGTGTTTAGAGTAATTTTCATGCTCAAAATTGGGCAAAATTCAAGCTTCCGATTAGGAGAAAAAGGCAATAAAAATGACATTTTTGGACACTGAGAAGCCTTAAAAGTGGTTATTCAGCATGAGGCGCGATACAATTGACATTTTGAATACATTTTTGTACTGTCCAAAAATTCTAATTTCTGATGAAAAACGATGACCCCTGACCTGTGGAAGTTTCTCCGAATGGTCAGAAATTGTGTTTTTTAAAGTTTCATGTTCGAAATCGGGCGAAATACAAGCTTCCGATTAGGAGAGAAGGGCAATAAAAATGACAATTTTGAACACCTTAGAAGCCTTAAAAGTGGGTTTTCAACATGAGGCGCAAAACAATTGACATTTTGATTCATTTTTGTACAGTCCAAAAATCCAATTTCTGAAATAAAACAATGAACCCGGACCTGTGGCATTTTCTCCGAATGGTTAGAAATGGTGATTTGTTCTTGTTTAATCTTTTGACTGTAAATGACTGTAATATGTGAATCATCACTTTTGGAACTAAAATGAGTGTCTTTAGAGACATTTTCATGCTCGAAATTGGGCAAAATACAAGCTTCTGTGTAGGAGGAAAAGTCTATAAAAATGGCAATTTTAGTCATTGGGAGGCCTTAAAAAGTTGTTATTCAACTTGAGGCACCATACAATTGACATATTTAATCATTTTTTATACAGTTCAAAAAATCCAATTTCCGATGAAGAACGATGACCCTGGACCTGCGAAACTATCTCTGAATGGTCAGACATGGTAATTTTTGAATGTTTAATCTTTCGTCTGTAAATTACTGTCAGATATGAATCATCACTTTTGGAATTCAAAATTGTGTGTTAGAGTCATTTTCATGCTCAAAATTGGGCAAAATTCAAACTTCCGATTAGGAGAAAAGGCAATAAAAATGACAATTTTGGACACCGAGAAGCCTTAAAAAGTGGTTATTCAACATGAGGCGCGATACAATTGACATTTTGAATACTTTTTTGTACAGTCCAAAAAATCCAATTTCTGATATAAAATGATGACCCCAGACCTGTTGAATTTTCTCTGAATGGTTAGAAATGGTGATTTTTTTCATGTTTAATCTTTCGACTGTAAATGACTGTCGGATGTGAATCATGTTTAGAGACATTTTCATGCTCGAAATCGGGCAAAATACAAGCTTCTGAGTAGGAGGAAAAGTCTATAAAAATGGCAATTTTAGTCACTGGGAGGCCTTAAAAAGTTGTTATTCAACTTGAGGCGCGATACCATTGGCATATTTAAACATTTTTTGTACAGTTCAAAAAATCCAATTTCTGATGAAAAACGATGACCCCAGATCTGCGGAACTTTTCCCGAATGGTCAGAAATGGTGAATTTTTAATGTTTAATCTTCCAGCTGTAAATGACTGTCTGATGTGAATCAATACTTTGCAACTAAAATAAGTGTGCTTAGAGTCATTTTCATGCTCGAAATTGTGCAAAATGGAAGCTTTTCATTAGGAGACAAAGACTATAAAAATGACAATTTTGGATACTGGAAATCCTTAAAAAGTTGTTATACAACTTGAGACGCGATACAATTGACATTTTCAATCATTTTTTGTATAGTCCAAAAAATCACATTTCTGATGAAAAACAATGACCACGGACTTGTGGAACTTTCTCTGAATGGTCAGAAATTGTGTTTTTTTAATGTTTCTAGCTCAAAATTGGGCAAAATACAAGTTTATGAATAGGAGACAAAGGCTATAAAAATGACTATTTTAGATACTGGGAAACCTTAAAAGGTTGGTGTTCAACTTGAGGCATGATACAATTGACATTTTAAATAATTATTTGTGTAGTCCAAAAAATCAAATTTCTGATGAAATACAATTACCCCGGACCTGGGGAACTTTCTCTGAATGGTCATTAATGGTGATTTTTTAATGTTTAATATTTCGACTGTCAATGACTGTTGGATGTGAATCATCACTTTTGGAACAAAATGAGTGTGTTTAGAGACATTTTCATGCTCAAAATCGGGCAAAATACAAGCTTCTGAATAAGAGAAAAAGTCTATTAAAATGGCAATTTTAGTCACTAGGAGGCCTTAAAAACTGGTTATTCACCTTGATGCGCCATACAATTGACATATTTAATCATTTTTAAACAGTTCAAGAAATCCAATTTCCGAAGAAGAACGATGACCCTGGACCTGCGTAACTTTCTCTGAATTGTCTGACATGGTGATTTTTGAATGTTTAATCTTTCAACTGTAAATGACTGTCAGATGTGAATCATCACTTTTGGAATTCAAAATTGTGTGTTTTGAGTCATTTTCATGTTCAAAATTGGCCAAAATTCAAGCTTCCGATTAGGAGAAAAAGGCTATAAAAATGACAATTTTGGACACTGAGAAGCCTTAAAAGTGATTATTCAACATGAGACGCGATACAATTGACATTTTGAATACTTTTTTGTACAGTCCAAAAATTCCAATTTCTGATGAAAAACGATGACACCTGACCTGTGGAACTTTCTCCGAATGGTCAGAAATTGTGTTTTTTTAATGTTTCATGCTCGAAATTGGGTAAAATACAAGCTTCCGATTAGGAGAGAAGGGCAATAAAAATAACAATTTTGAACACCTTAGAAACCTTAAAAAGTGGTTATTCAACATGAGGCGTGATACAATTGACATTTTGATTCATTTTTTGTACAGTCCAAAAATCCAATTTCTGATATAAAACGATTATCCCGGAACTGTAGAATTGTCTCCGAATTGTTACAAATGGTGATTTTTTTCATGTTTAATCTTTCGACTGTAAATGACTGTCGGATGTGAATCATCACTTTTGGAACTAAAATTAGTGTGTTTAGAGACATTTTCATGCTCGAAAACAGGCAAAATACAAGCTTCTGAGAAGGAGGAAAAGTCTATAAAAATGGCAATTTTAGTCACTGGGAGGCCTTAAAAAGTTGTTATTCAACTTGAGGTGCGATACAATTGACATATGCAAACATTTTTTGTACAGTTAAAAAAATCCAATTTCTGATGAAAAACGATGACCCCAGACTTGCGGAACTTTTTCCGAATGGTCAGAAATGGTGAATTTTGAATGTTTAATCTTCCAGCTGTAAATGACTGTCTGATGTGAATCAATACTTTGCAACTAAAATAAGTGTGTTTAGAGTCATTTTCATGCTCAAAATCGTGCAAAATGAAAGCTTTTCATTAGGAGACAAAGGCTATAAAAATGACAATTTTGGGTACTGGAAATCCTTAAAAAGTTGTCATACAACTTGAGGCGCGATACAATTGACATTTTCAATCATTTTTTGTACAGTCCAAAAATCCAGTCCAATTTCTGATAAAAATCGGATAAAAAGTCAGAAATTGTGTTTTTTAAAAATGTTTCTAGCTCGAAATTGGGCAAAATACAAGCTTCTGAATAGGAGACAAAGGCTATAAAAATGACAATTTTAGATACTGGAAAACCTTAAAATGTTGTTGTTTAACTTGAGGCATGATACAATTGACATTTTAAATTATTTTTTGTGTAGTCCAAAAATCAAATATCTGATGAAAGACGATGACATGGGGAATTTTCTCTGAATGGTCAGTAATGGGGATTTTTTAATGTTTAATATTTCGACTGTAAATGACGGTTGGATGTGAATCATCACTTTTGGAACAAAAATGAGTGTTTTTAGAGACATTTTCATGCTCGAAATCCGGAAAAATACAAGCTTCTGAATAAGATGAAAAGTCTATTAAAATGGCAATTTTAGTCACTGGGAGGCCCTAAATAGTGGTTATTCACCATGATGCGCCATTCATTTAACATATTTAATCATTTTTTATACAGTTCAAAAATCCAATTTCTGATGAAGAACGATGACCCTGGACCTGCGTAACTTTCTCTGAATGGTCAGACATGGTGATTTTTGAATGTTTAATCTTTTGACTGTAAATGACTGTCAGATGTAACTCATCACTTTTGGAATTCAAAATTGTGTGTTTAGAGTCATTTTCATGCTCAAAATCTGGCAAAATTCAAGCTTCCGATTAGGAGAAAATGGCAATAAAAATGACAATTTTGGACACTGAGAAGCCTTAAAAAGTGTGGTTATTCAACATGAGGCGCGATACAATTGACATTTTGACTACTTTTTGTACAGTCCAAAAATTCCAATTTCTGATGAAAAAATATGACCCCTGACCTGTGGAACTTTCTCTGAATGGTCAGAAATGATTTTTTTTTATATTTCATGCTCGAAATCGGGCAAAATACAAGCTTCCGATTAGGAGAGAAGGGCAAAAAAATGACAATTTTGAACACCTTAGAAGCCTTAAAAAGTGGTTATTCAACATGAGGTGCAATACAATTGACATTTTGACTCATTTTTTGTACAGTCCAAAAATCCAATTTCTGATATAAAACGATTATCCCGGAACTGTAGAATTGTCTCCGAATGGTTACATATGGTGATTTTTTTCATGTTTAATCTTTCGACTGTAAATGACTGTCGGATGTGAATCATCACTTTTGGAACTAAAATTAGTGTGTTTAGAGACATTTTCATGCTCGAAAACAGGCAAAATACAAGCTTCTGAGAAGGAGGAAAAGTCTATAAAAATGGCAATTTTAGTCACTGGGAGGCCTTAAAAAGTTGTTATTCAACTTGAGGCGCGATACAATTGACATATATAAACATTTTTTGTACAGTTAAAAAATCCAATTTCTGATGAAAAACGATGACCCCAGACCTGCGGAACTTTTTCCGAATGGTCAGAAATGGTGAATTTTGAATGTTTAATCTTCCAGCTGTAAATGACTGTCTGATGTGAATCAATACTTTGCAACTAAAATAAGTGTGTTTAGAGTCATTTTCATGCTCAAAATCGTGCAAAATGGAAGCTTTTCATTAGGAGACAAAAGCTATAAAAATGACAATTTTGGATACTGGAAATCCTTAAAAAGTTGTCATACAACTTGAGGCGTGATACAATTGACATTTTCAATCATTTTTTGTACAGTCCAAAAATCCAATCCAATTTCTGATAAATATCTGATAAAAAGTCAGAAATTGTGTTTTTTTTAAATGTTTCTAGCTCGAAATTGGGCAAAATACAAGCTTCTGAATAGGAGACAAAGGCTATAAAAATGACAATTTTAGATATTGGAAAACCTTAAAATGTTGTTGTTTAACTTGAGGCATGATACAATTGACATTTTAAATTATTTTTTGTGTAGTCCAAAAATCAAATATCTGATGAAAGACGATGACCCCGGACATGGGGAACTTTCTCTGAATGGTCAGTAATGGTGATTTTTTAATGTTTAATATTTCGACTGTAAATGACTGTTGGTTGTGAATCATCACTTTTGAAACTAAAATGAGTGTGTTTAGAGACATTTTCATGCTCGAAATCCGGCAAAATACAAGCTTCTGAATAAGATGAAAAGTCTATTAAAATTGCAATTTTAGTCACTGGGAGGCCCTAAATAGTGGTTATTCACCTTGATGCGCCATTCAATTAACATATTTAATCATTTTTTATACAGTTCAAAAAATCCAATTTCCGATGAAGAACGATGACCCTGGACCTGCGTAACTTTCTCTGAATGGTCAGACATGGTGATTTTTGAATGTTTAATCTTTCGACTGTAAATGACTGTCAGATGTAACTCATCACTTTTGGAATTCAAAATTGTGTGTTTAGAGTCATTTTCATGCTCAAAATCGGGCAAAATTCAAGCTTCCGATTAGGAGAAAATGGCAATAAAAATGACAATTTTGGACACTGAGAAGCCTTAAAAAGTGGTTATTCAACATGAGGCGCGATACAATTGACATTTTGACTACTTTTTTGTACAGTCCAAAAATTCCAATTTCTGATGAAAAATATGACCCCTGACCTGTGGAACTTTCTCTGAATGGTCAGAAATGATTTTTTTTTAATATTTCATGCTCGAAATTGGGCAAAATACAAGCTCCCGATTAGGAGAGAAGGGCAATAAAAATGACAATTTTGAACACCTTAGAAGCCTTAAAAAGTGGTTATTCAACATGAGGTGCAATACAATTGACATTTTGATTAATTTTTTGTACTGTCCAAAAATTCAATTTCTGATATAAAACGATGACTACGAACCTTTTTAATTTTCTCAGAATGGTTAGAAATGGTGATTTTTTTCATGTTTAATCTTTCGACTGTAAATGACTGTCGGATGTGAATCATCACTTTTGGTACTAAAATTAGTGTGTTTAGAGACATTTTCATGCTCGAAATCTGACAAAATCAAGGTTCTGAGTAGGAGGAAAAGTCTATAAAAATGGCAATTTTGGTCACTGGGAGGCCCTAAAAAGTGGTTATTCACCTTGAAATGCTATACAAATGACGTTTTGAACAATTAATTGTACATTCCAAAATTTCCAATATCTGATTAAAAACGACCCCATACCTCTTGAACTTTCTCTGAATGGTCAGTAATGGTGATTCTTTTAATGTTTAATCTTTCGACTGCAAATGAATTTTGGATGTGAATCATCACTTTTGGAACTAAAATTTGTGATTTTAAAGTCATTTTCATGCTCGAAATCGGTCAAAATACAAGCTTCCGATTAGGAGAAAAAGGATATAAAAATTACAATTTTGGACACTGGAAAGCCTTTAAAAGTGATTACTCAACATGAGGTGTGATACAAATAAAATTTTCAAGAATTTTTTGTGCAGTCCAAAAAATCCAATTTCTGATGAAAAATAATGACCCCGGACCTTTCTACGAATGGTTACAAATGTTGAATTTTTATGTTTAATCTTCCAACTGTAAATGACCATCGGATGTGAATCATCACCTTTTGTAACTAAAATTAGTGTGCTAAGAGTCATATACATACTCGAAATCAGGCTAAATACAAGCTTCTGAGCAGTAGGAAAAGTCTATAAAAATGGCAATTTTGGTCACAGGGAGGCCTTAAAAAGTTGTTATTCAACTTGAGGCGCGATACCATTGGCATATTTAAACATTTTTTGTACAGTTAAAAAAATCCAATTTCTGATGAAAAACGATGACCCCAGATCTGCGGAACTTTTCCCGAATGGTCAGAAATGGTGAATTTTTAATGTTTAATCTTCCAGCTGTAAATGACTGTCTGATGTGAATCAATACTTTGCAACTAAAATAAGTGTGCTTAGAGTCATTTTCATGCTCGAAATTGTGCAAAATGGAAGCTTTTCATTAGGAGACCAAGGCTATAAAAATGACAATTTTGGAAACAGGAAATCCTTAAAAAGTTGTTATACAACTTGAGACGCGATACAATTGACATTTTCAATCATTTTTTGTATAGTCCAAAAAATCCAATTTCTGATGAAAAACAATGACCAAGGACTTGTGGAACTTTCTCTGAATGGTCAGAAATTGTGTTTTTTTAATGTTTCTAGCTCAAAATTGGGCAAAATACAAGCTTATGAATAGGATACAAAGGCTATAAAAATGACAATTTTAGATACTGGGAAACCTTAAAAGGTTGGTGTTCAACTTGAGGCATGATACAATTGACATTTTAAATAATTATTTGTGTAGTCCAAAAATCAAATTTCTGATGAAAGACAATTACCCCGGACCTGGGGAACTTTCTCTGAATGGTCATTAATGTTGATTTTTTACTGTTTAATATTTCGACTGTCAATGACTGTTGGATGTGAATCATCACTTTTGGAACAAAATGAGTGTGTTTAGAGACATTTTCATGCTCAAAATCGGGCAAAATACAAGCTTCTGAATAAGAGAAAAAGTCTATTAAAATGGCAATTTTAGTCACTAGGAGGCCTTAAAAACTGGTTATTCACCTTGATGCGCCATACAATTGACATATTTAATCATTTTTATACAGTTCAAGAAATCCAATTTCCGAAGAAGAACGATGACCCTGGACCTGCGTAACTTTCTCTGAATTGTCTGACATGGTGATTTTTGAATGTTTAATCTTTCAACTGTAAATGACTGTCAGATGTGAATCATCACTTTTGGAATTCAAAATTGTGTGTTTTGAGTCATTTTCATGTTCAAAATTGGCCAAAATTCAAGCTTCCGATTAGGAGAAAAAGGCTATAAAAATGACAATTTTGGACACTGAGAAGCCTTAAAAAGTGATTATTCAACATGAGACGCGATACAATTGACATTTTGAATACTTTTTGTACAGTCCAAAAATTCCAATTTCTGATGAAAACGATGACACCTGACCTGTGGAACTTTCTCCGAATGGTCAGAAATTGTGTTTTTTTAATGTTTCATGCTCGAAATCGGGCAAAATACAAGCTTCCGATTAGGAGAGAAGGGCAATAAAAATAACAATTTTGAACACCTTAGAAACCTTAAAAAGTGGTTATTCAACTTGAGGCGTGATACAATTGACATTTTGATTCATTTTTTGTACAGTCCAAAAAATCCAATTTCTGATATAAAACGATTATCCCGGAACTGTAGAATTGTCTCCGAATTGTTACAAATGGTGATTTTTTTCATGTTTAATCTTTCGACTGTAAATGAATGTCGGATGTGAATCATCACTTTTGGAACTAAAATTAGTGTGTTTAGAGACATTTTCATGCTCGAAAACAGGCAAAATACAAGCTTCTGAGAAGGAGGAAAAGTCTATAAAAATGGCAATTTTAGTCACTGGGAGGCCTTAAAAAGTTGTTATTCAACTTGAGGTGCGATACAATTGACATATGCAAACATTTTTTGTACAGTTAAAAAATCCAATTTCTGATGAAAAACGATGACCCCAGACTTGTGGAACTTTTTCCGAATGGTCAGAAATGGTGAATTTTGAATGTTTAATCTTCCAGATGTAAATGACTGTCTGATGTGAATCAATACTTTGCAACTAAAATAAGTGTGTTTAGAGTCATTTTCATGCTCAAAATCGTGCAAAATGAAAGCTTTTCATTAGGAGACAAAGGCTATAAAAATGACAATTTTGGGTACTGGAAATCCTTAAAAAGTTGTCATACAACTTGAGGCGCGATACAATTGACATTTTCAATCATTTTTTGTACAGTCCAAAAAATCCAGTCCAATTTCTGATAAAATCGGATAAAAAGTCAGAAATTGTGTTTTTTTAAAATGTTTCTAGCTCGAAATTGGGCAAAATACAAGCTTCTGAATAGGAGACAAAGGCTATAAAAATGACAATTTTAGATACTGGAAAACCTTAAAATGTTGTTGTTTAACTTGAGGCATGATACAATTGACATTTTAAATTATTTTTGTGTAGTCCAAAAATCAAATATCTGATGAAAGACGATGACATGGGGAATTTTCTCTGAATGGTCAGTAATGGGGATTTTTTTAATGTTTAATATTTCGACTGTAAATGACGGTTGGATGTGAATCATCACTTTTGGAACAAAAATGAGTGTTTTTAGAGACATTTTCATGCTCGAAATCCGGAAAAATACAAGCTTCTGAATAAGATGAAAAGTCTATTAAAATGGCAATTTTAGTCACTGGGAGGCCCTAAATAGTGGTTATTCACCATGATGCGCCATTCATTTAACATATTTAATCATTTTTTATACAGTTCAAAAAATCCAATTTCTGATGAAGAACGATGACCCTGGACCTGCGTAACTTTCTCTGAATGGTCAGACATGGTGATTTTTGAATGTTTAATCTTTTGACTGTAAATGACTGTCAGATGTAACTCATCACTTTTGGAATTCAAAATTGTGTGTTTAGAGTCATTTTCATGCTCAAAATCTGGCAAAATTCAAGCTTCCGATTAGGAGAAAATGGCAATAAAAATGTCAATTTTGGACACTGAGAAGCCTTAAAAAGTGTGGTTATTCAACATGAGGCGCGATACAATTGACATTTTGACTACTTTTTTGTACAGTCCAAAAATTCCAATTTCTGATGAAAAAATATGACCCCTGACCTGTGGAACTTTCTCTGAATGGTCAGAAATGATTTTTTTTTATATTTCATGCTCGAAATCGGGCAAAATACAAGCTTCCGATTAGGAGAGAAGGGCAAAAAAATGACAATTTTGAACACCTTAGAAGCCTTAAAAAGTGGTTATTCAACATGAGGTGCAATACAATTGACATTTTGACTCATTTTTTGTACAGTCCAAAAAATCCAATTTCTGATATAAAACGATTATCCCGGAACTGTAGAATTGTCTCCGAATGGTTACATATGGTGATTTTTTTCATGTTTAATCTTTCGACTGTAAATGACTGTCGGATGTGAATCATCACTTTTGGAACTAAAATTAGTGTGTTTAGAGACATTTTCATGCTCGAAAACAGGCAAAATACAAGCTTCTGAGAAGGAGGAAAAGTCTATAAAAATGGCAATTTTAGTCACGGGGAGGCCTTAAAAAGTTGTAATTCAACTTGAGGCGCGATACAATTGACATATATAAACATTTTTTGTACAGTTAAAAAATCCAATTTCTGATGAAAAATGATGACCCCAGACCTGCGGAACTTTTTCCGAATGGTCAGAAATGGTGAATTTTGAATGTTTAATCTTCCAGCTGTAAATGACTGTCTGATGTGAATCAATACTTTGCAACTAAAATAAGTGTGTTTAGAGTCATTTTCATGCTCAAAATCGTGCAAAATGGAAGCTTTTCATTAGGAGACAAAAGCTATAAAAATGACAATTTTGGATACTGGAAATCCTTAAAAAGTTGTCATACAACTTGAGGCGTGATACAATTGACATTTTCAATCATTTTTTGTACAGTCCAAAAAATCCAATCCAATTTCTGATAAATATCTGATAAAAAGTCAGAAATTGTGTTTTTTTTAAATGTTTCTAGCTCGAAATTGGGCAAAATACAAGCTTCTGAATAGGAGACAAAGGCTATAAAAATGACAATTTTAGATATTGGAAAACCTTAAAATGTTGTTGTTTAACTTGAGGCATGATGCAATTGACATTTTAAATTATTTTTTGTGTAGTCCAAAAATCAAATATCTGATGAAAGACGATGACCCCGGACATGGGGAACTTTCTCTGAATGGTCAGTAATGGTGATTTTTTAATGTTTAATATTTCGACTGTAAATGACTGTTGGTTGTGAATCATCACTTTTGAAACTAAAATGAGTGTGTTTAGAGACATTTTCATGCTCGAAATCCGGCAAAATACAAGCTTCTGAATAAGATGAAAAGTCTATTAAAATTGCAATTTTAGTCACTGGGAGGCCCTAAATAGTGGTTATTCACCTTGATGCGCCATTCAATTAACATATTTAATCATTTTTTATACAGTTCAAAAAATCCAATTTCCGATGAAGAACGATGACCCTGGACCTGCGTAACTTTCTCTGAATGGTCAGACATGGTGATTTTTGAATGTTTAATCTTTCAACTGTAAATGACTGTCAGATGTAACTCATCACTTTTGGAATTCAAAATTGTGTGTTTAGAGTCATTTTCATGCTCAAAATCGGGCAAAATTCAAGCTTCCGATTAGGAGAAAATGGCAATAAAAATGACAATTTTGGACACTGAGAAGCCTTAAAAAGTGGTTATTCAACATGAGGCGCGATACAATTGACATTTTGACTACTTTTTTGTACAGTCCAAAAATTCCAATTTCTGATGAAAAAATATGACCCCTGACCTGTGGAACTTTCTCTGAATGGTCAGAAATGATTTTTTTTAATATTTCATGCTCGAAATTGGGCAAAATACAAGCTCCCGATTAGGAGAGAAGGGCAATAAAAATGACAATTTTGAACACCTTAGAAGCCTTAAAAAGTGGTTATTCAACATGAGGTGCAATACAATTGACATTTTGATTAATTTTTTGTACTGTCCAAAAAATTCAATTTCTGATATAAAACGATGACTCCGAACCTTTTTAATTTTCTCAGAATGGTTAGAAATGGTGATTTTTTTCATGTTTAATCTTTCGACTGTAAATGACTGTCGGATGTGAATCATCACTTTTGGTACTAAAATTAGTGTGTTTAGAGACATTTTCATGCTCGAAATCTGACAAAATCAAGGTTCTGAGTAGGAGGAAAAGTCTATAAAAATGGCAATTTTGGTCACTGGGAGGCCCTAAAAAGTGGTTATTCACCTTGAAATGCTATACAAATGACGTTTTGAACAATTAATTGTACATTCCAAAATTTCCAATATCTGATTAAAAACGACCCCATACCTCTTGAACTTTCTCTGAATGGTCAGTAATGGTGATTCTTTTAATGTTTAATCTTTCGACTGCCAATGAATTTTGGATGTGAATCATCACTTTTGGAACTAAAATTTGTGATTTTAAAGTCATTTTCATGCTCGAAATCGGTCAAAATACAAGCTTCCGATTAGGAGAAAAAGGATATAAAAATTACAATTTTGGACACTGGAAAGCCTTTAAAAGTGATTACTCAACATGAGGTGTGATACAAATAAAATTTTCAATAATTTTTTGTGCAGTCCAAAAATCCAATTTCTGATGAAAAATAATGACCCCGGACCTTTTACGAATGGTTACAAATGTTGAATTTTTTATGTTTAATCTTCCAACTGTAAATGACCATCGGATGTGAATCATCACCTTTTGTAACTAAAATTAGTGTGCTAAGGGTCATATACATACTCGAAATCAGGCTAAATACAAGCTTCTGAGCAGTAGGAAAAGTCTATAAAAATGGCAATTTTGGTCACAGGGAGGCCTTAAAAGTTGTTATTCAACTTGAGGCGCGATACCATTGGCATATTTAAACATTTTTTGTACAGTTAAAAAATCCAATTTCTGATGAAAAACGATGACCCCAGATCTGCGGAACTTTTCCCGAATGGTCAGAAATGGTGAATTTTTAATGTTTAATCTTCCAGCTGTAAATGACTGTCTGATGTGAATCAATACTTTGCAACTAAAATTTTCATGCTCGAAATTGTGCAAAATGGAAGCTTTTCATTAGGAGACCAAGGCTATAAAAATGACAATTTTGGAAACAGGAAATCCTTAAAAAGTTGTTATACAACTTGAGACGCGATACAATTGACATTTTCAATCATTTTTTGTATAGTCCAAAAATCCAATTTCTGATGAAAAACAATGACCAAGGACTTGTGGAACTTTCTCTGAATGGTCAGAAATTGTGTTTTTTTAATGTTTCTAGCTCAAAATTGGGCAAAATACAAGCTTATGAATAGGATACAAAGGCTATAAAAATGACAATTTTAGATACTGGGAAACCTTAAAAGGTTGGTGTTCAACTTGAGGCATGATACAATTGACATTTTAAATAATTATTTGTGTAGTCCAAAAAATCAAATTTCTGATGAAAGACAATTACCCCGGACCTGGGGAACTTTCTCTGAATGGTCATTAATGTTGATTTTTTACTGTTTAATATTTCGACTGTCAATGACTGTTGGATGTGAATCATCACTTTTGGAACAAAAATGAGTGTGTTTAGAGACATTTTCATGCTCAAAATCGGGCAAAATACAAGCTTCTGAATAAGAAAAAAAGTCTATTAAAATGGCAATTTTAGTCACTAGGAGGCCTTAAAAACTGGTTATTCACCTTGATGCGCCATACAATTGACATATTTAATCATATTTATACAGTTCAAGAAATCCAATTTCCGAAGAAGAACAATGACCCGGACCTGCGTAACTTTCTCTGAATTGTCAGACATGGTGATTTTTGAATGTTTAATCTTTCAACTGTAAATGACTGTCAGATGTGAATCATCACTTTTGGAATTCAAAATTGTGTGTTTTGAGTCATTTTCATGCTCAAAATTGGCCAAAATTCAAGCTTACGATTAGGAGAAAAAGGCAATAAAAATGACAATTTTGGACACTGAGAAGCCTTAAAAAGTGATTATTCAACATGAGACGCGATACAATTGACATTTTCAATCATTTTTTGTACAGTCCAAAAAATCCAATCCAATTTCTGATAAAAATCTGATAAAAAGTCAGAAATGGTGTTTTTTTAAAATGTTTCTAGCTCGAAATTGGGCAAAATACAAGCTTCTGAATAGGAGACAAAGGCTATAAAAATGACAATTTTAGATCCTGGGAAACCTTAAAAGGTTGGTGTTCAACTTGAGGCATGATACAATTGACATTTTAAATTATTTTTTGTGTAGTCCAAAAAATCAAATATCTGATGAAAGACGATGACCCCGGACATGGGGAACTTTCTCTGAATGGTCAGTAATGGTGATTTTTTTAATGTTTAATATTTCGACTGTAAATGACTGTTGGGTGTGAATCATCACTTTTGGAACTAAAATGAGTGTGTTTAGAGACATTTTCATGCTCGAAATCCGGCAAAATACAAGCTTCTGAATAGGAAGAAAAGTCTATTAAAATGGCAATTTTAGTCACTGGGAGGCCCTAAATAGTGGTTATTCACCTTGATGAGCCATTCAATTAACATATTTAATCCGTTTTTATACAGTTCAAAAAATCCAATTTCCGATGAAGAACGATGACCCTGGACCTGCGTAACTTTCTCTGAATGGTCAGAAATGGTGAATTTTTAATGTTTAATCTTCCAGCTGTAAATGACTGTCTGATGTGAATCAATACTTTGCAACTAAAATAAGTGTGCTTAGAGTCATTTTCATGCTCGAAATTGTGCAAAATGGAAGCTTTTCATTAGGAGACAAAGGCTATAAAAATGACAATTTTGGATACAGGAAATCCTTAAAAAGTTGTTATACAACTTGAGACGCTATACAATTGACATTTTCAATCATTTTTTGTATAGTCCAAAAATCCAATTTCTGATGAAAAACAATGACCACAGACTTGTGGAACTTTCTCTGAATGGTCAGAAATTGTGTTTTTTTAATGTTTCTAGCTCAAAATTGGGCAAAATGCAAGCTTATGAATAGGAGACAAAGGCTATAAAAATGACAATTTTAGATACTGGGAAACCTTAAAAGGTTGGTGTTCAACTTGAGGCATGATACAATTGACATTTTAAATAATTATTTGTGTAGTCCAAAAAAATACATTTCTGATGAAAGACAATTACCCCGGACCTGGGGAACTTTCTCTGAATGGTCATTAATGGTGATTTTTTACTGTTTAATATTTCGACTGTCAATGACTGTTGGATGTGAATCATCACTTTTGGAACAAAAATGAGTGTGTTTAGAGACATTGTCATGCTCAATGTCGGGCAAAATACAAGCTTCTGAATAAGAGAAAAAGTCTATTAAAATGGCAATTTTAGTCACTAGGAGGTCTTAAAAATTGGTTATTCACCTTGATGCGCCATACAATTGACATATTTAATCATTTTTATACAGTTCAAGAAATCCAATTTCCGAAGAAGAACGATGACCCTGGACCTGCGTAACTTTCTCTGAATTGTCAGACATGGTGATTTTTGAATGTTTAATCTTTCAATTGTAAATGACTGTCAGATGTGAATCATCACTTTTGGAATTCAAAATTGTGTGTTTTGAGTCATTTTCATGCTCAAAATTGGCCAAAATTCAAGCTTACGATTAGGAGAAAAAGGCAATAAAAATGACAATTTTGGACACTGAGAAGCCTTAAAAAGTGATTATTCAACATGAGACGCGATACAATTGACATTTTGAATACTTTTTTGTACAGTCCAAAAATTCCAATTTCTGATGAAAAACGTTGACACCTGACCTGTGGAACTTTCTCCGAATGGTCAGAAATTGTGTTTTTTTTAATGTTTCATGCTCGAAATCGGGCAAAATACAAGCTTCCGATTAGGAGAAAAAGGCAATAAAAATGACAATTTTGGACACTGAGAAGCCTTAAAAAGTGATTATTTAACATGAGACGCGATACAATTGACATTTTCAATCATTTTTTGTACAGTCCAAAAAATCCAATCCAATTTCTGATAAAAATCTGATAAAAAGTCAGAAATTGTGTTTTTTTAAAATGTTTCTAGCTCGAAATTGGGCAAAATACAAGCTTCTGAATAGGAGACAAAGGCTATAAAAATGACAATTTTAGATACTGGGAAACCTTAAAAGGTTGGTGTTCAACTTGAGGCATGATACAATTGACATTTTAAATTATTTTTTGTGTAGTCCAAAAAATCAAATATCTGATGAAAGACGATGACCCCGGACATGGGGAACTTTCTCTGAATGGTCAGTAATGGTGATTTTTTTAATGTTTAATATTTCGACTGTAAATGACTGTTGGATGTGAATCATCACTTTTGGAACTAAAATGAGTGTGTTTAGAGACATTTTCATGCTCGAAATCCGGCAAAATACAAGCTTCTGAATAGGAAGAAAAGTCTATTAAAATGGCAATTTTAGTCACTGGGAGGCCCTAAATAGTGGTTATTCACCTTGATGAGCCATTCAATTAACATATTTAATCCGTTTTTATACAGTTCAAAAAATCCAATTTCCGATGAAGAACGATGACCCTGGACCTGCGTAACTTTCTCTGAATGGTCAGAAATGGTGAATTTTTAATGTTTAATCTTCCAGCTGTAAATGACTGTCTGATTTGAATCAATACTTTGCAACTAAAATAAGTGTGCTTAGAGTCATTTTCATGCTCGAAATTGTGCAAAATGGAAGCTTTTCATTAGGAGACAAAGGCTATAAAAATGACAATTTTGGATACAGGAAATCCTTAAAAAGTTGTTATACAACTTGAGACGCTATACAATTGACATTTTCAATCATTTTTTGTATAGTCCAAAAAATCCAATTTCTGATGAAAAACAATGACCACAGACTTGTGGAACTTTCTCTGAATGGTCAGAAATTGTGTTTTTTAATGTTTCTAGCTCAAAATTGGGCAAAATGCAAGCTTATGAATAGGAGACAAAGGCTATAAAAATGACAATTTTAGATACTGGGAAACCTTAAAAGGTTGGTGTTCAACTTGAGGCATGATACAATTGACATTTTAAATAATTATTTGTGTAGTCCAAAAAATACATTTCTGATGAAAGACAATTACCCCGGACCTGGGGAACTTTCTCTGAATGGTCATTAATGGTGATTTTTTACTGTTTAATATTTCCACTGTCAATGACTGTTGGATGTGAATCATCACTTTTGGAACAAAAATGAGTGTGTTTAGAGACATTGTCATGCTCAATGTCGGGCAAAATACAAGCTTCTGAATAAGAGAAAAAGTCTATTAAAATGGCAATTTTAGTCACTAGGAGGTCTTAAAAATTGGTTATTCACCTTGATGCGCCATACAATTGACATATTTAATCATTTTTATACAGTTCAAGAAATCCAATTTCCGAAGAAGAACGATGACCCTGGACCTGCGTAACTTTCTCTGAATTGTCAGACATGGTGATTTTTGAATGTTTAATCTTTCAATTGTAAATGACTGTCAGATGTGAATCATCACTTTTGGAATTCAAAATTGTGTGTTTTGAGTCATTTTCATGCTCAAAATTGGCCAAAATTCAAGCTTCCGATTAGGAGAAAAAGGCAATAAAAATGACAATTTTGGACACTGAGAAGCCTTAAAAGTGATTATTCAACATGAGACGCGATACAATTGACATTTTGAATACTTTTTTGTACAGTCCAAAAATTCCAATTTCTGATGAAAAACGTTGACACCTGACCTGTGGAACTTTCTCCGAATGGTCAGAAATTGTGTTTTTTTAATGTTTCATGCTCGAAATCGGGCAAAATACAAGCTTCCGATTAGGAGAAAAGGGCAATAAAAATAACAATTTTGAACACCTTAGAAACCTTAAAAAGTGGTTATTCAACATGAGGCGTGATACAATTGACATTTTGATTCATTTTTTGTACAGTCCAAAAAATCAAATTTCTGATATAAAACGATTATCCCGGAACTGTAGAATTGTTTCCGAATGGTTACAAATGGTGATTTTTTTCATGTTTAATCTTTCGACTGTAAATGACTGTCGGATTTGAATCATCACTTTTGGAACAAAAATTAGTGTGTTTAGAGACATTTTCATGCTCGAAAACATGCAAAATACAAGCTTCTGAGAAGGAGGAAAAGTCTATAAAAATGGCAATTTTAGTCACGGGGAGGCCTTAAAAAGTTGTTATTCAACTTGAGGCGCGATACAATTGACATATATAAACATTTTTTGTACAGTTAAAAAAATCCAATTTCTGATGAAAAACGATGACCCCAGACCTGCGGAACTTTTTCCGAATGGTCAGAAATGGTGAATTTTGAATGTTTAATCTTCCAGCTGTAAATGACTGTCTGATGTGAATCAATACTTTGCAACTAAAATAAGTGTGTTTAGAGTCATTTTCATGCTCAAAATCGTGCAAAATGGAAGCTTTTCATTAGGAGACAAAGGCTATAAAAATGACAATTTTGGATACTGGAAATCCTTAAAAAGTTGTCATACAACTTGAGGCGCGATACAATTGACATTTCCAATCATTTTTTGTACAGTCCAAAAAATCCAATCCAATTTCTGATGAAAATCTGATAAAAAGTCAGAAATGCTGTTTTTTTTAAATGTTTCTAGCTCGAAATTGGGCAAAACACAAGCTTCTGAATAGGAGACAAAGTCTATTAAAATGGCAATTTTAGTCACTGGGAGGCCCTAAATAGTGGTTATTCACCTTGATGCGCCATTCAATTAACATATTTAATCATTTTTTATACAGTTCATAAAATCCAATTTCCGATGAAGAACGATGATCCTGGACCTGCGTAACTTTCTCTGAATGGTCAGACATGGTGATTTTTGAATGTTTAATCTTTCGACTGTAAATGACTGTCAGATGTAACTCATCACTTTTGGAATTCAAAATTGTGTGTTTAGAGTCATTTTCATGCTCAAAATCGGACAAAATTCAAGCTTCCGATTAGGAGAAAATGGCAATAAAAATGACAATTTTGGACACTGAGAAGCCTTAAAAAGTGGTTATTCAACATGAGGAGCGATACAATTAACATTTTGACTACTTTTTGTACAGTCCAAAAATTCCAATTTCTGATGAAAAAATATGACCCCTGACCTGTGGAACTTTCTCTGAATGGTCAGAAATGAATTTTTTTAAATATTTCATCCTCGAAATCGGTCAAAATACAAGCTTCCGATTAGGAGAGAAGGGCAATAAAAATGACAATTTTGAACACCTTAGAAGCCTTAAAAAGTGGTTATTCAACATGAGGTGCAATACAATTGACATTTTGATAAATTTTTTGTACTGTCCAAAAATTCAATTTCTGATATAAAACGATGACTCTGAACCTTTTTAATTTTCTGAGAATGGTTAGAAATGGTGATTTTTTCATGTTTAATCTTTCGACTGTAAATGACTGTCGTATGTGAATCATCACTTTTGGTACTAAAATTAGTGTGTTTAGAGACATTTTCATGCTCGAAATCTGACAAAATCAAGGTTCTGAGTAGGAGGAAAAGTCTATAAAAATGGCAATTTTGGTCACTGGGAGGCCCTAAAAAGTGGTTATTCACCTTGAAATGCGATACAAATGACGTTTTGAACAATTAATTGTACATTCCAAAATTTCCAATATCTGATTAAAAACGACCCCATACCTCTTGAAATTTCTCTGAATGGTCAGTAATGGTGATTCTTTTAATGTTTAATCTTTCGACTGCAAATGAATTTTGGATGTGAATCATCACTTTTGGAACTAAAATTTGTGATTTTAAAGTCATTTTAATGCTCGAAATCGGGCAAAATACAAGCTTCCGATTAGGAGAAAAGGGATATAAAAATTACAATTTTGGACACCGGAAAGCCTTTAAAAGTGATTACTCAACATGAGGTGTGATACAATTAAAATTTTCAATAATTTTTTGTGCAGTCCAAAAATCCAATTTCTGATGAAGAATAATGACCCCGGACCTTTCTACGAATGGTTACAAATGTTGAATTTTTTATGTTTAATCTTCCAACTGTAAATGACCATTGGATGTGAATCATCACCTTTTGGAACTAAAATTAGTGTGCTTAGAGTCATATACATACTCGAAATCAGGCTAAATACAAGCTTCTGAGCAGTAGGAAAAGTCTATAAAAATGGCAATTTTGGTCACAGGGAGGCCTTAAAAAGTTGTTATTCAACTTGAGGCGCGATACCATTGGCATATTTAAACATTTTTTGTACAGTTCAAAAAATCCAATTTCTGATGAAAAACAATGACCCCAGATCTGCGGAACGTTTCCCGAATGGTCAGAAATGGTGAATTTTTAATGTTTAATCTTCCAGCTGTAATTGACTGTCTGATGTGAATCAATACTTTGCAACTAAAATAAGTGTGCTTAGAGTCATTTTCATGCTCGAAATTGTGCAAAATGGAAGCTTTTCATTAGGAGACAAAGGCTATAAAAATGACAATTTTGGATACTGGAAATCCTTAAAAAGTTGTTATACAACTTGAGACGCGATACAATTGACATTTTCAATCATTTTTTGTATAGTCCAAAAATCCAATTTCTGATGAAAAACAATGACCACAGACTTGTGGAACTTTCTCTGAATGGCATAGAAATTGTGTTTTTTTAATGTTTCTAGCTCAAAATTGGGCAAAATACAAGCTTATGAATAGGAGACAAAGGCTATACAAATGACAATTTTAGATACTGGGAAACCTTAAAAGGTTGGTGTTCAACTTGAGGCATGATACAATTGACATTTTAAATAATTATTTGTGTAGTCCAAAAAATCACATTTCTGATGAAAGACTATTACCCCGGACCTGGGGAACTTTCTCTGAATGGTCATTAATGGTGATTTTTTACTGTTTAATATTTCGACTGTCAATGACTGTTGGATGTGAATCATCACTTTTGGAACAAAAATGAGTGCGTATAGAGACATTTTCATGCTCAAAATCGGGCAAAATACAAGCTTCTGAATAAGAGAAAAGTCTATTAAAATGGCAATTTTAGTCAGTAGGAGGTCTTAAAAACTGGTTATTCACTTTGATGCGCCATACAATTGACATATTTAATCATTTTTATACACTTCAAGAAATTCAATTTCCGAAGAAGAACGATGACCCTGGACCTGCGTAACTTTCTCTGAATTATCAGACATGGTGAATTTTGAATGTTTAATCTTTCAACTGTAAATGACTGTCAGATGTGAATCATCACTTTTGGAATTCAAAATGGTGTGTTTTGAGTCATTTTCATGCTCAAAATTGGCCAAAATTCAAGCTTCCGATTAGGAGAAAAAGTCAATAAAAATGACAATTTTGGTCACTGAGAAGCATTAAAAAGTGATTATTCAACATGAGACTCGATACAATTGACATTTTGAATACTTTTTTGTACAGTCCAAAAATTCCAATTTCTGATGAAAAGCGATGACACCTGACCTGTGGAACTTTCTCCGAATGGTCAAAAAATTTGTTTTTTTAATGTTTCATGTTCGAAATCGGGCAAAATACAAGCTTCCGATTAGGAGAGAAGGACAATAAAAATAACAATTTTGAACACCTTAGAAACCTTAAAAAGTGGTTATTCAACATGAGGCGTGATACAATTGACATTTTGATTCATTTTTTTGTACAGTCCAAAAATACAATTTCTGATATAAAACGATTATCCCGGAACTGTAGAATTGTCTCCGAATGGTTACAAATGGTGATTTTTTCATATTTAATCTTTCGACTGTAAATGACTGTCGGATGTGAATCATCACTTTTGGAACTAAAATTAGTGTGTTTAGAGACATTTTAATGCTTGAAAACAGGCAAAATACAAGCTTCCGAGAAGATGGAAAAGTCTATAAAAATGGCAATTTTAGTCACGGGGAGGCCTTAAAAAGTTGTTATTCAACTTGCGGCGCGATACAATTGACATATATAAACATTTTTTGTACAGTTAAAAAAATCCAATTTCTGATGAAAAACGATGACCCCAGACCTGCTGAACTTTTTCCGAATGGTCAGAAATGGTGAATTTTGAATGTTTAATCTTCCAGCTGTAAATGACTGTCTGATGTGAATCAATACTTTGCAACTAAAATAAGTGTGTTTAGAGTTATTTTCATGCTCAAAATCGTGCAAAATGGAAGCTTTTCATTAGGAGACAAAGGCTATAAAAATGACAATTTTGGATACTGGAAATCCTTAAAAAGTTGTCATACAACTTGAGGCGCGATACAATTGACATTTTCAATCATTTTTTGTACAGTCCAAAAAATCCAATCCAATTTCTGATAAAAATCTGATAAAAAGTCAGAAATGGTGTTTTTTTTAAATGTTTCTAGCTCGAAATTGGGCAAAATACAAGCTTCTGAATAGGAGACAAAGGCTATAAAAATGACAATTTTAGATACTGGAAAACCTTAAAATGTTGTTGTTTAACTTGAGGCATGATACAATTGACATTTTAAATTATTTTTTGTGTAGTCCAAAAAATCAAATATCTGATGAAAGACGATGACCCCGGACATGGGGAACTTTCTCTGAATGGTCAGTAATGGTGATTTTTTTAATGTTTAATATTTCGACTGTAAATGACTGTTGGATGTGAATCATCACTTTTGGAACTAAAATGAGTGTGTTTAGAGACATTTTCATGCTCGAAATCCGGCAAAATACAAGCTTCTGAATAAGATGAAAAGTCTATTAAAATGGCAATTTTAGTCACTGGGAGGCCCTAAATAGTGGTTATTCACCTTGTTGTGCCATTCAATTAACATATTTAATCATTTTTTATACAGTTCAAAAAATCCAATTTCCGATGAAGAACGATGACCCTGGACCTGCGTAACTTTCTCTGAATGGTCAGACATGGTGATTTTTGAATGTTTAATCTTTCGACTGTAAATGACTGTCAGATGTAACTCATCACTTTTGGAATTCAAAACTGTGTGTTTAGAGTCATTTTCATGCTCAAAATCGGACAAAATTCAAGCTTCCGATTAGGAGAAAATGGCAATAAAAATGACAATTTTGGACACTGAGAAGCCTTAAAAAGTGGTTATTCAACATGAGGCGCGATACAATTGACATTTTGACTACTTTTTTGTACAGTCCAAAAATTCCAATTTCTGATGAAAAAATATGACTTCTGACCTGTGGAACTTTCTCTGAATGGTCAGAAATGTTTTTTTTTAATATTTCATCCTCGAAATCGGTCAAAATACAAGCTTCCGATTAGGAGAGAAGGGCAATAAAAATGACAATTTTGAACACCTTAGAAGCCTTAAAAAGTGGTTATTCAACATGAGGTGCAATACAATTGACATTTTGATTAATTTTTTGTACTGTCCAAAAAATTCAATTTCTGATATAAAACGATGACTCTGAACCTTTTTAATTTTCTGAGAATGGTTAGAAATGGTGATTTTTTTCATGTTTAATCTTTCGACTGTAAATGACTGTCGTATGTGAATCATCACTTTTGGTACTAAAATTAGTGTGTTTAGAGACATTTTCATGCTCGAAATCGGGCAAAATACAAGCTTCCGATTAGGAGACAAAGGATATAAAAATTACAATTTTGGACACCGGAAAGCCTTTAAAAGTGATTACTCAACATGAGGTGTGATACAATTAAAATTTTCAATAATTGTTTGTGCAGTCCAAAAAATCCAATTTCTGATGAAGAATAATGACCCCAGACCTTTCTACGAATGGTTACAAATGTTGAATTTTTTATGTTTAATCTTCCAACTGTAAATGACCATTGGATGTGAATCATCACCTTTTGGAACTAAAATGAGTGTGCTTAGAGTCATATACATACTCGAAATCAGGCTAAATACAAGCTTCTGAGCAGTAGGAAAAGTCTATAAAATGGCAATTTGGGTCACAGGGAGGCCTTAAAAAGTTGTTATTCAACTTGAGGCGCGATACCATTGGCATATTTAAACATTTTTTGTACAGTTCAAAAAATCCAATTTCTGATGAAAAACGATGACCCCAGATCTGCGTGAACGTTTCCCGAATGGTCAGAAATGGTGAATTTTTAATGTTTAATCTTCCAGCTGTAAATGACTGTCTGATGTGAATCAATACTTTGCAACTAAAATAAGTGTGCTTAGAGTCATTTTCATGCTCGAAATTGTGCAAAATGGAAGCTTTTCATTAGGAGACAAAGGCTATAAAAATGACAATTTTGGATACTGGAAATCCTTAAAAAGTTGTTATACAACTTGAGACGCGATACAATTGACATTTTCAATCATTTTTTGTATAGTCCAAAAAATCCAATTTCTGATGAAAAGCAATGACCACGGACTTGTGGAACTTTCTCTGAATGGTCAGAAATTGTGTTTTTTTAATGTTTGTAGCTCAAAATTGGGCAAAATGCAAGCTTATGAATAGGAGACAAAGGCTATAAAAATGACAATTTTAGATACTGGGAAACCTTAAAAGGTTGGTGTTCAACTTGAGGCATGATACAATTGACATTTTAAATAATTATTTGTGTAGTCCAAAAAATACATTTCTGATGAAAGACAATTACCCCGGACCTGGGGAACTTTCTCTGAATGGTCATTAATGGTGATTTTTTACTGTTTAATATTTCGACTGTAATGACTGTTGGATGTGAATCATCACTTTTGGAACAAAAATGAGTGTGTTTAGAGACATTGTCATGCTCAATGTCGGGCAAAATACAAGCTTCTGAATAAGAGAAAAAATCTATTAAAATGGCAATTTTAGTCACTAGGAGGTCTTAAAAATTGGTTATTCACCTTGATGTGCCATACAATTGACATATTTAATCATTTTTATACAGTTCAAGAAATCCAATTTCCGAAGAAGAACGATGACCCTGGACCTGCGTAACTTTCTCTGAATTGTCAGACATGGTGATTTTTGAATGTTTAATCTTTCAACTGTAAATGACTGTCAGATGTGAATCATCACTTTTGGAATTCAAAATTGTGTGTTTTGAGTCATTTTCATGCTCAAAATTGGCCAAAATTCAAGCTTACGATTAGGAGAAAAGGCAATAAAAATGACAATTTTGGACACTGAGAAGCCTTAAAAGTGATTATTCAACATGAGACGCGATACAATTGACATTTTGAATACTTTTTGTACAGTCCAAAAATTCCAATTTCTGATGAAAAACGTTGACACCTGACCTGTGGAACTTTCTCCGAATGGTCAGAAATGGTGTTTTTTTTAATGTTTCATGCTCGAAATCGGGCAAAATACAAGCTTCCGATTAGGAGAAAAGGGCAATAAAAATAACAATTTTGAACACCTTAGAAACCTTAAAAAGTGGTTATTCAACATGAGGCGTGATACAATTGACATTTTGATTCATTTTTTGTACAGTCCAAAAAATCCAATTTCTGATATAAAACGATTATCCCGGAACTGTAGAATTGTCTCCGAATGGTTACAAATGGTGATTTTTTTCATGTTTAATCTTTCGACTGTAAATGACTGTCGGATTTGAATCATCACTTTTGGAACTAAAATTAGTGTGTTTAGAGACATTTTCATGCTCGAAAACAGGCAAAATACAAGCTTCTGAGAAGGAGGAAAAGTCTATAAAAATGGCAATTTTAGTCACGGGGAGGCCTTAAAAAGTTGTTATTCAACTTGAGGCGCGATACAATTTACATATATAAACATTTTTTGTACAGTTAAAAAAATCCAATTTCTGATGAAAAACGATGACCCCAGACCTGCGGAACTTTTTCCGAATGGTCAGAAATGGTGAATTTTGAATGTTTAATCTTCCAGCTGTAAATGACTGTCTGATGTGAATCAATACTTTGCAACTAAAATAAGTGTGTTTAGAGTCATTTTCATGCTCAAAACCGTGCAAAATGGAAGCTTTTCATTAGGAGACAAAGGCTATAAAAATGACAATTTTGGATACTGAAAATCCTTAAAAAGTTGTCATACAACTTGAGGCGTGATACAATTGAAATTTTCAATCATTTTTTGTACAGTCCAAAAATCCAATCCAATTTCTGATAAAAATCTGATAAAAAGTCAGAAATGGTGTTTTTTTTAAATGTTTCTAGCTCGAAATTGGGCAAAATACAAGCTTCTGAATAGGAGACAAAGGCTATAAAAATGACAATTTTAGATACTGGAAAACCTTAAAATGTTGTTGTTTAACTTGAGGCATGATACAATTGACATTTTAAATTATTTTTTGTGTAGTCCAAAAATCAAATATCTGATGAAAGACGATGACCCCGGACATGGGGAACTTTCTCTGAATGGTCAGTAATGGTGATTTTTTAATGTTTAATATTTTGACTGTAAATGACTGTTGGATGTGAATCATCACTTTTGGAACTAAAATGAGTGTGTTTAGAGACATTTTCATGCTCGAAATCCGGCAAAATACAAGCTTCTGAATAAGATGAAAAGTCTATTAAAATGGCAATTTTAGTCACTGGGAGGCCCTAAATAGTGGTTATTCACCTTGATGCGCCATTCAATTAACATATTTAATCATTTTTTATACAGTTCAAAAAATCCAATTTCCGATGAAGAACGATGACCCTGGACCTGCGTAACTTTCTCTGAATGGTCAGACATGGTGATTTTTGAATGTTTAATCTTTCGACTGTAAATGACTGTCAGATGTAACTCATCACTTTTGGAATTCAAAATTGTGTGTTTAGAGTCATTTTCATGCTCAAAATCGGACAAAATTCAAGCTTCCGATTAGGAGAAAATGGCAATAAAAATGACAATTTTGGACACTGAGAAGCCTTAAAAAGTGGTTATTCAACATGAGGAGCGATACAATTAACATTTTGACTACTTTTTTGTACAGTCCAAAAATTCCAATTTCTGATGAAAAAATATGACCCCTGACCTGTGGAACTTTCTCTGAATGGTCAGAAATGATTTTTTTTAAATATTTCATCCTCGAAATCGGTCAAAATACAAGCTTCCGATTAGGAGAGAAGTACAATAAAAATGACAATTTTGAACACCTTAGAAGCCTTAAAAAGTGGTTATTCAACATGAGGTGCAAAACAATTGACATTTTGATTAATTTTTTGTACTGTCCAAAAAATTCAATTTCTGATATAAAACGATGACTCTGAACCTTTTTAATTTTCTGAGAATGGTTAGAAATGGTGATTTTTTTCATGTTTAATCTTTCGACTGTAAATGACTGTCGTATGTGAATCATCACTTTTGGTTCTAAAATTAGTGTGTTTAGAGACATTTTCATGCTCGAAATCTGACAAAATCAAGGTTCTGAGTAGGAGGAAAAGTCTATAAAAATGGCAATTTTGGTCACTGGGAGGCCCTAAAAAGTGGTTATTCACCTTGAAATGCGATACAAATGACGTTTTGAACAATTAATTGTACATTCCAAAATTTCCAATATCTGATTAAAAACGACCCCATACCTCTTGAAATTTCTCTGAATGGTCAGTAATGGTGATTCTTTTAATGTTTAATCTTTCGACTGCAAATGAATTTTGGATGTGAATCATCACTTTTGGAACTAAAATTTGTGATTTTAAAGTCATTTTCATGCTCGAAATCGGGCAAAGCTTCCGATTAGGAGAAAAAGGATATAAAAATTACAATTTTGGACACCGGAAAGCCTTTAAAAGTGATTACTCAACATGAGGTGTGATACAATTAAAATTTTCAATAATTTTTTGTGCAGTCCAAACAATCCAATTTCTGTTGAAGAATAATGACCCCGGACCTTTCTACGAATGGTTACAAATGTTGAATTTTTTATGTTTAATCTTCCAACTGTAAATGACCATTGGATGTGAATCATCACCTTTTGGAACTAAAATTAGTGTGCTTAGAGTCATATACATATTCGAAATCAGGCTAAATACAAGCTTCTGAGCAGTAGGAAAAGTCTATAAAATTGCAATTTTGGTCACAGGGAGGCCTTAAAAAGTTGTTATTCAACTTGAGGCGCGATACCATTGGCATATTTAAACATTTTTTGTACAGTTCAAAAAATCCAATTTCTGATGAAAAACGATGACCCCAGATCTGCGGAACGTTTCCCGAATGGTCAGAAATTGTGAATTTTTAATGTTTAATCTTCCAGCTGTAAATGACTGTCTGATGTGAATCAATACTTTGCAACTATAATAAGTGTGCTTAGAGTCATTTTCATGCTCGAAATTGTGCAAAATGGAAGCTTTTCATTAGGAGACAAAGGCTATAAAAATGACAATTTTGGATACTGAAATCCTTAAAAAGTTGTTATACAACTTGAGACGCGATACAATTGACATTTTCAATCATTTTTTGTATAGTCCAAAAAATCCAATTTCTGATGAAAAACAATGACCACAGACTTGTGGAACTTTCTCTGAATGGCATAGAAATTGTGTTTTTTTAATGTTTCTTGCTCAAAATTGGGCAAAATACAAGCTTATGAATAGGAGACAAAGGCTATAAAAATGACAATTTTAGATACTGGGAAACCTTAAAAGGTTGGTGTTCAACTTGAGGCATGATACAATTGACATTTTAAATAATTATTTGTGTAGTCCAAAAAATCACATTTCTGATGAAAGACAATTATCCCGGACCTGGGGAACTTTCTCTGAATGGTCATTAATGGTGATTTTTTACTGTTTAATATTTCGACTGTCAATGACTGTTGGATGTGAATCATCACTTTTGGAACAAAAATGAGTGCGTATAGAGACATTTTCATGCTCAAAATCGGGCAAAATACAAGCTTCTGAATAAGAGAAAAAGTCTATTAAAATGGCAATTTTAGTCACTAGGAGGTCTTAAAAACTGGTTATTCACCTTGATGCGCCATACAATCGACATATTTAATCATTTTTATACAGTTCAAGAAATTCAATTTCCGAAGAAGAACGATGACCCTGGACCTGCGTAACTTTCTCTGAATTGTCAGACATGGTGAATTTTGAATGTTTAATCTTTCAACTGTAATTGACTATCAGATGTGAATCATCACTTTTGGAATTCAAAATTGTGTGTTTTGAGTCATTTTCATGCTCAAAATTGGACAAAATTCAAGCTTCCGATTAGGAGAAAAAGGCAATAAAAATGACAATTTTGGACACTGAGAAGCATTAAAAAGTGATTATTCAACATGAGACTCGATACAATTGACATTTTGAATACTTTTTTGTACAGTCCAAAAATTCCAATTTCTGATGAAAAACGATGACACCTGACCTGTGGAACTTTCTCCGAATGGTCAGAAATTGTGTTTTTTTTAATGTTTAATCTTTCGACTGTAAATGACTGTCAGATGTGAATCATCACTTTTGGAACTAAAATAAGTGCAAAGAGCAAAATCAAGGTTCTGAGTAGGAGGAAAAGTCTATAAAAATGGCAATTTTAGTCACTGGGAGGCCTTAAAAAGTGGTTATTCAACTTGAGGCACGATACAATTATCATATTTAATCATTTTTCGTACATTCCACAAAAATCCAATTTCTGATGAAAAACGATTACCCTGGACCTGCAGAACTTTCTCCGAATTGTCAGAAATTGTGATTTTTTAATGTTATAATTCTGACTGTAAATGACTCTCAGATGTGAATCACCACTTTTGGAACAAAAATTACTGTGTTTAGGGTCATTTTCATGCTCGAAATCAGGCAAAATACAAGCTTCCATTAGGAGAAAAAGGCTATATAAATTTCAATTTTGGACACAGGGAAGCCTTAAAAAATGGTTATTCAACATGAGGTGTGATACAATTAACATTTTAAATAATTTTTTGTACAGTCCCAAAAATCCAATTTCTGATGAAAACGATTACCCTGGACCTGCAGAACTTTCTTATCGGATTTTTGAATGTTATGCTTTTGAATGTAAATGACTGTCAGATGTGACTCATCACTTTTGGTACTAAATTTAGTGTGTTTAGAGTCATTTTCATGCTCTAAATTGGGCAAAATACAAGCTTCTGAGCTTAGAGGAAAAGTCAATAAAAATCTCAATTTTGGTCATTGGGAGGCCTTAAAAAGTGGTTATTCAACCTGAGGCGCGATACAATTGACATATTGAATCATTTTTTGTTCAGTCCGTATAATCCAATTTCTGATGAAAAACTACGACCCGGACCTCTGGAACTTTCTCCATATGGTCAGGAATGGTGATTTTTTTATGTCTAATCTTTTGACTGTAAATGACTGTCATATGTGGATCATCACTTTTTGAACTAAGATAAGTGCGTTTAGAGTCATTTTCATGCTAGAAATCGGGCAAAATCAAGGTTGTGAGTAGGAGGGGAAGTCTATAAAATTGGCAATTTTAGTCACTGGAGGCCTTAAAAAGTGGTTATTCAACATAAGGCATGATGCAATTGACATTTTCAACAATTTTTTGTACAGTCCCAAAAATTCAATTTCTGATGAAAAACTATGACTTTGGACCTGTGGAACTTTCTCCGAATGGTCAGAATTGGTGATTTTTTAATGTTTAATCTTTCCACTGTAAATGTCTGTCGGATGTGAATCATCACATTTGGATCTAAAAAAAGTGTGTTTAGAGTCATTTTCTTGCACGAAATTGGGCAAGATCAAGGTTCTGAGTAGGAGGAAAAGTCTATAAAAATGGCAATTTTGGTCACTGGGAGGCCTTAAAAAGTGGTTATTCAACTTGAAATGCGATACACGTGACATTTTGAGTATTTTTTTGTACAGTCCAAAAAGTCCAATTTCTGATTAAAAACGATGACCTCGAACTTGTGCAACTTTGTCCAAATGGTCAGAAATGGTGATTTTTTTAATGTTTAAACTTTCAACTGTAAATGACTTTTGGATGTTATAAATCACTTTTGGAACTAAAATTTGTGTGTTAGAGTCATTTTCATGCTCGAAATCGGACAAAATACCGGCTTCCGATTAGGAGAAAAAGGCAATAGAATTGACAATTTTGGACACTGGGAAGCCATAAAAAGAGGTTATTCAACATGAGGCGCGATGCATTTGACATTTTGAATAATTTTTTGTAGAGTCCAAAAAATCCAATTTCTGATGAAGAACTATGACATCGGACCAGTGGAACTTTCTCTGAATTAACCCTTGGCGAAGTTCGCATAGCCGCGCTACGCGAGGCTACGCGAAGTTGTATGAAAACTCAGCGACACTATGCGTAGCTATGCGAGCATGCGGAGTTGCTTGTTTCCGCATGCACACGTTGTCTCGCGTATGCTTGCGTTGTGCTCGCGTAAGCTCGCGAGATGTTTTTGACGTTCAGCAATGCGGATGACGTGTTTGGTGGAAATATCGTGCGAACTTCACCACGTGGTCGCCAATGGGCGCGGCCATCTTGTTTTCCTATCTTTTTCATGGTTCTGGGGCCTGTTTTTCAATCCCTCTCCAATCTTTTCAATCCTTTGTATTTTACCCTGTTTTTCTGATCTTTTTATTTATTATCTATCCCTCTCTGTCCCTAAGTCTATATTTTGTGTTTTATTTCTAGTTTTACAGCGTTTTTTTTTACTTTTCTACAGTCTTATATTACTTCCTTTTTTACTCTTCTACTTCTTCCCCTAACTTTATTTTTTCCTGCTAAATTTTCTTTTCTGCCCCGCCCACCCCAGAACCATGGCTAAGGGAAAGGGAACCGGCTCCAAGGTCAAGGTGCCTGCGCCCAAGAAGCGCCTGCCTTGCGGCAGACTGCGCCCACCAGGGGTGCAGGCCCAGTCCCTATTCAGCAAGGTGGAGGTGGCCGCCCTTGTTTTTTGTGTGCAGCGCCACCTCCCCTTGACCTTAACAGCAGGCAGCAGGCCTGGCTCCGGGTACGCTACCCAGGAGCATCACCGCCGGTGGGCGAGGGTGCACCCGGCAGTGTTTTGCAGCTCTGAGGTCCGGAACACCCATAACCAGCTGACCCATCGGTGGTCAGACATCTTGGACCCAGAGCAGGACCTGTTGGACCTGCTAGGTGTCGAGGTCGTGGGGCTTGGTGAGTAGCTAATACTATTGTGTGTTCTCTAGACTGTGTTACTGTTATTGCGAATATAATTTTTTTTCCGAATAGCAAGAACGTTGCTGCTTACATTGCAGGTAAACTTAAGTTTAAAAATCTTTAGTGATTGTTATTCTTCTAGACACAGGTGCTCAGTGCTACTAATCTTACTTGTTTGCAACTTTTTGCTCGCTTGGGCTGATTATGTAATAGTTTACTTTAGAGAACTTAAGTTAGGTATTGCTAGAGAGACTCTAGTCCTTCCTTTGTCCTCCTGTCAGTAAGATAGTGGTGGATAGGTAGTTTAGTTACTTAGTATTAGCTGGTAATTTTTAAGCTCTCTGCGTGACGATGAAGCATCCTCTGTCACGTGACTCACGTCATGTGCTGCTGAGTGTTGCTTACTCCAGTCCTTAGTATAACCTTTTGTAGTTTGTTTAGTGAGTTAGTAATAGGCTTAGCAGAACATCAGCAGCAACCAACCAACAATTTGGTGTATGCAAAAATGTATGCATATGTCCTCCATCTATGCATTTTTGAGGGCTTAAATAAATGGAAATGCAGAGTTAGTGAACAATTGGCCCGTATGAATAGGTGGGCAAGGTCAGGTGGTACTTAGGCGTAGTATTCTGGAATCAGAATGGAACACTGGATTAGTGTTCATAAATAATAACTAGACGGTCCGCGAATCCCGAGATACTACCAGTCGATCGGATTAGATAGGTCAATTTTATTGCAATTGTTGTTTCCAAAAATGTTTTTTTGAGCGTTTTTTAAAATATTTTATTTGTTTCACACCAATCATCAATGTTTGTCTCTTTCTTTATTATATCTTACATGATCAGCACCCAGGGGCCAGAAGACGGGGTCGGAGTCGGCGGGAGCAGCTGGAGAAGAACACCTGGGCCAGGACCGCTCCTCTACAGAGGGCTCTGCTGCTGTCCCCAGTAAGTCTACCTCCTGTTAATATTAATCATTATATTTCCCTAACTTTTACTGCACCTTATTTTTTCCGAACTATTATTTCCATTTCCTAATTCTATTTTACCAAATCTTCTTCGATCTAGACTATCTGTTTCTAAATTCTTGTTAGCCCTGCCTCTAACTGCCTCTGCTCTGACTCTCTGTACTACTACTATATTATTAGTCTGACTGTAGCTAAGCTTGCCCAGATGGCCACTCTTTATTTTTATTTAAAAGGTTTTAAAACTCAGATTCACCAATAGCTCTAGCCACTGAGTCCAGTCCTTTGGGCTGTCCTCTTCTAGTCTTCTTAATCTTGATAGGCTTTGACAATTCCCACCAACAAAATGCCCAACCAGATATTTTACTATTTTTGTTAGGATAGGACATACTCCTACTAGTGTCTACTCTCTACTCTAGTACCCGGTTTGTACTAGTGATGTATGTAGAATATATATGTATTTTAACTATTTTTTCAATCTTGCTAGTGAAAAAGAATAAATAGGGGGAGGCGTATATGGCATCTAAAAAATGTGTAATGTTTTTCTAGGCGTACCGACCACCAGTACCGGGGCCAGCGGCGGGGCAGGCGACGCCAGCCAGGAGGGAGCAGCAGATGCGGCAGCTGCCACAGGGGTGGGTGAGGCAGCAGCAGTTGTGGGCGGTGGTAAGTTATACTTATATTCCTTACTTATTGACAATAGTTACACACTTGCTGCAAGGGTGTACACTGTATGTTGAGAGAGACTAAGTTGTTGTGAACAACGGTTGAAGAAGAAGACACCCTTTACTTAGCATTAGAGGCGAGCAATAGCATTAGCGGTGGGAGTAGTTGAGTAACTAATGGCCTCTTCAATCTGACTTCAACTCAGCTGGGAAAGTTTTATGGAGAAGACTAAGAGTCAGATGACCTTGATGGATGGGTTGATCGAAAACGGAAAGAAGGATGGAAGGAGGCAGGACGGGCGAGATGTAAATATATATGACTGGCAGAGAAGGATGCGTGCCACGTGGGATGCATGCATAGGTGGCTGATAGGAAGGAATCAGATGCATGGTTGGTTGAAGGATGGGTGGAAGGTGAAAGAAGGAAAGATGCCTGCCTGGGTGGATGAAACTGTATGGGTGATAGCAAGAATCCTCCGGGGTGTTTGATGGGTCAAATTCAAAGGCAAGGAAGGAAGGACACATGGGTGGTGGTTTAAAAAATAAAATAATAAATGTTTGTTGTTGTTAAAACAAACTAAGGTTTGTTGAGAGGTTAAGAAGAATGATAGACATGTTTACTTTGAATGGATGATGGCTGGATGGTATTCATCACATCATATTCATAGCATAGGTGGAGACTGTCACTGGATGAAGAGTCTTTGAAGAGAATGGAAAAGGAACCGCGCCAGAGTAGCAAGCAAAGCCAAGGAGAATAGAAGTTGTATGTTCAGAATACTCCCTTGACTCACAGTAGTTTGCAAGCACAGCATATATTTTGTGTATGTATGTTATCAAGCACCTCCCTCCGACTCCGATGCCCACTCACTAACTATGTGAATGTATTTTCAACTGTTTTAGCCTGCCATGGGTGGCCTTCACTGGCCTATCGGCTGCATGGATTGGTTACTAACCGGTTACACAATCAATTAAAAGAAAGTACCTCATGTCGTCCCATACATATATATAGGCAATGATCATTTGGATAAGATATCATCTGCCTTGTTGTAGTAGGCAGGGTGAAAGTGAAATTGAGCAGTTGCCCTATCCTTGATGTAACAGAGAGTATGGCCAGTGCAACCCATAATAGAAAAAATAAGATGATTGTGTAGTCAGCTTCCTCACCTGCAGAGTGCAGACAGTAGTAAATAAAAATAACATGAGTCTGCGTCACAAGTATAATGTTTGTCTTGAGCGCAAACTGACTGAGCTGGCATGCCGGCTGCAACAAGGTTACTTAATTTAGCTAAACAAGAGAGAAGAAGAAAACTGGTGTACTCGAGTCCATACTACCACAAATGTTATGTCATGTGCTTGCTAGTGCTACTGTGCCACTATGTGTAGAATTAATTTTGGGTTACTGTTTTGTTAACAGTATTACAATAGTCTTTTTTCTTTTTTGATATAGGTACTCCTTCCCAACCAAAAAGACCAGACAGGAAGCAGTTGGCAGCCATGGCCCGGTGCCGGAAGCTTGAGGCCATTCGGAATGAGTATCGGCAGCTGGTGGCTCTGGCAGAGGAGGAGGAGGAGGCGGCAGCAGCTGCAGCCTCCTCCAATGCCCCGGATCCCAGCCAGGCCCCTGGCCCTCGAGTGGTACGGCGCTGCAGTCTGGCAGCCTCCCGCCGCACTACATCCAGCACTGCTGCCCCCCCTGTGGATGCAATTGCAGAGCCTGTAAGCACTGCGTGCTCCTCCGAATGGTACACCTAGAGGAGCAGGTAAAGGAGGTCCTTAAGAGACAGCGAGCCTGCCGATAGACTGAGATCCCGTTGGATTGCCACTTTTTTAAATTCTTTTTTTTGATGGGTGGGCATTGGACTACGGTGGGGAAAAGTTGGGGTTTATATTTATTATTTATTATGGACAATTTTTGAATTCAACGCCACAGACATTGTTTGGACTCTATCTTTTGACTTTTTGGACATTGGTTAGGGAGAGGGGTGGGTCAGGTGTTGTGGGATTTTTTACAATAGTTTATTTTGTTAGGGGATTAAATTATACTTATACTTAAACTTTACATATGATGTAAATGTTTTGTGGGGGGGTTACTCTTTTACATCAGACGGTTTACTTCCTTTGCTGCTGCAAAATAATCTGCCAATTTTGTAACACACGAACTGATAGATGCGGTACCCTCAATGAGTGACTTGTCCTACTAATACTGTCAGTCTCTCCTCCTAGTCTATGCAGTCTGCCACTGGACTCAAGGGTGTGGGTGTGTGAATTAATGAACCAATTAATTTTCATTATTAACTAGGCCTCCCCCAAACTTCTTCTCTTACCTGTGATTGATGTTTAAACTTAGGCACAGCGATGGCTGGTTATAGTGATGATGGTTTGTGTTTCCCAAGATGCCATGGTTATGGTGGTAGTAGTAGACACTGGCAGTAGCATTTGCAAAAAAAGAAAATGAGACAGTCAGTCGCCTGAGAGAGACTCTGGGAGGAGTAGTAGAACGAAGTACAGTACAGTACACAAGAAGACTGCCAAACAATCATAATAATGCTGATTAGCAATGCTAAAGTAAAATAAAACATAATGGTGGCGGGGATAGCCTAGTACAACAAGTTACAAACTGTAGTTGTGTCGAGTCACTCGACACAAGCGTAACCTTTAGTGCTGTGTAGGAGGATGATGAATCCAGTCGATGCCGGCAATTAATTATGATGGATTAGGTTCCTTTGGACAAAAAATTGACTTGTAAATACACTGAGCATGGGTGGGAAAGCAGAAGAAGATCCTTGCCCTGCCTTGAAATTGAATCAGTGTTGCTTTCACCACATCCGCCCCAGCAAGCGTGTGATCAATTATTGGTGTACATTTAATTTAGTCACACCTCAATATAAATCACACAGCCCGGGGGAAGAGGGTTAGGGTTTGATGAATGGTTGGGAAGGGGGGTTTGGGGAAAGGTTTGACAAAGAAAAACACTATGCATGGACAAACAACAAAACACAATCTTGGCAGACGACCATCATATCCATAAATCGGTTAAGGGAGAAAAAGGAAATGCATGCATGATGATGATGACTTGATGGTTAATGATAAGTAGTACTTACTAACTAGACTAGTAGACAGTACAGGGCAGCAGTATATTATTAATTATTATGCAATTTGCCATGCCTGTCTGCCCTCAGAGAGACCCAAATTACATACATTTTTACTTCTGTTGTACCGGGCTTACTTTTTAAAGCTAGCAAAGAAAATTAAAAAATAGCTGTAGGGATCAATTATAAGCAGAGAGCAAACAACAACAACACACAGTCGTAATGCTTGAAGAGAAAAAATGAATCAAATTATTTAAAAGATGATGAATGTTGATACTAAAGTGTTACTGTATGTTATCCTGGTCAAATTGGGTAGTTGCATCTCGGCATTCCTCTTGGTCCTCCCTTCCATGGACGCTGCGTCCGTCAATCTTGGGTGCCACTGCCTGCCTGGCGGATGCGGATTGGTAGGTGAATGTGAGTTGTTTTTCTCTGTTTAGCACAGGGTAAAGGCCAGCCTGTAAGTGTAGATGGAAAAACAAAAGGGATATTTAAAAATCAAGGAGAAAAAAAAGCATAAATTACGGAGGAGTGCAAACACTTTCAGAGCGGCATGGCTAAATCATGTCTACTCTGTTGTCTGTTTCCAGCATTAACCTACAACAGCAACAGGACAGAGCAGGCCCACGGCGCCCACCCAACCTCCACTTAGCTTAGATTTTGACTGAGCCAGACAGAGCACACATGTCACATATACAGCAACATAGCATTTTCCAAAGTAAGTAACTAAATCAATGGCATGCACAGCTGTCAGTCATACCACCACTACTACACTCGTGACTCGACTCCACCACTACACAGACATGTAGGTCTGCTGTGGTTGTTGTTGACTTGTTTACCTTTTATGCCACTCATGAAACGCCCTTTATTCCATCAATCATCTCCGATTCTACTGACTGCGAAGATATTATGTCACTGTGGTCATCATCATGGTGTTGTCCAACTTAGTCTGCAGTGTACCGAGTGAGTCCAGATTCCATATTAAAAAAATGCAATGGATCGGCTTGCAGTAGAAGTACAATTTTTTTATTAAACAACAAGAAGGGAAACATTGACTTGAGTCACTTTTAGTGTGTAGATTAAATATTAGTACACAATGAATTCACTTCATGCACAACAAACAACAACAACACAAACACCAATCACTCAGAGTCAGTGTCCAATGCATGCCATCATTACCTGTTCCTTGTTCTCATCTTAAGTTAAGGGGCAGTATCTCTCGGCTCGGAAAGGAGGATAGCTATATTAGTCATCATGTTCCACTTCTTTTGGGGGGACTCGACGAGGCAACATTTTCTTGTACTATTCTCCATCCAATCATCATCTGGCTTGAGGGAAATGGATTTAGGGCGAGTCACGAGTATGGAGCAGATTCGGAGGAGTGGACTTAAGTTAAATGCACACAGCTGCAACTCCAATATGGCAATCAAAAGACTAGAAGACAGTGGTGATGGATTTGTTGTGATTCGAAGTTTCGAACCAGAAAGACAGAGACACACACAAATAAAAGTAAAATAAGGAAGAAAGAAAGTAAGAAGTTAAAAGCCTAGTTGTCAGGGAAGTATAATTCGTCCTCAAACTCTGGTGGTTCAACCAGAAGTAGGTAATCATCTAACACACTACTTTCGTCACCTAAGTCGCTGTCCTCATCTTCCTGCGTTGATTCATGTATTTTGTAATTTGGTGGTATAAAGTGCTGATTCATTTTGATCATGGTTAACCTCTGCACGTTTTTGAGCGAGAGACTGGTCCTTTTCACTGTTACGATGGCACCAGCAGCACTGAAAACACGCTCAGAAGAGACACTTGCGATAGGGCAAGCCAGATAGTTTATCGCCAGCCTGCTGAGCACTGGCCATTGGCCCCTTTTCCCATACCAATACAGCAATGGGTTTTGATCAATGTAGACCTCTGTTGAGTCATCCAGATAGGCCTGGCACATCTGCTAAATGTTTAGGGGTGCTCCACTCTGCTGGGTCTCTTCTGTCTTTGCATCAGCACTGGACCTAGCAAGCCCTTGCTGTAAATACCAATCCGGTGCCGATTTTACTGGGGCTGATGATCCGGTTCTTGCTGTTGTCGATAGTGTTGGTGACAGCTCTGAGTCAAATGCACTGCCCTCAGGTTCAGAAGTTGAACTTGACGCCGGATGCCCTGCTGCAGTACTTGTTGTGGGTTTGAGTAGCGGGCCTTTAATTACCAGCCGTTCATTTTCCAAGTCACTGGCTGCCTCAGCTATCCAAGTTTTGTACTGGGCAACATCCACTTCTGAAAAAGGAATTAATGTTTTAGTGTTCAGTGCCGATTTGTACCGTGGATCCAGAATTGTGGCACAAATGTAATGTTTTTCTGAAACAATGCGAGTTTGCACCCTTGTATTTTCAGCTAAGCGACGGGATAAGCTCTCCACCAACTCATATGCTTCATTTTTTTCCTCCACACCTGTGTACGTTTCAGACACCTCCTTCAGCTGTTGCTCTAGCATGTGCAACAATGGGATAGCTTGGCCCATAGTACAGTCTTCCTTGCTGACTTCACGTGTGAAGAGCTCGAAAGGAATTAGCATCCCTGTCAGGCATTTAACTAGGCCCCATTGGTCCATCTGTAGGGTCATGCCTTTCACAGTCACTTCCCTTATTCTTTGCATGACATAGTCATTGATTGGTCTGTACTGATCAAACAGACGGTCAAACATGTAATAAGTTGACTTCCAACGTGTTGGCATCTCCTGGATGAGTGCTTTGACTGGCATTCTATGCTCACGTTGAATGATCCTCAGCTGCTTAAGGGCTTTAAAAGAATGGCTGAAATGTGTGCATATTCTTCTGCAGGTGGTCAGTAAGTTGCTGACTCGGGCTTCTTTTTTTTCCAGAAAGTCTTGAACAATAATGTTATGCAGTGCGCCAAACACAGGACCCTGAAATAGCCACCATCCTGCATGGCCTTAACTATATGACTGCCATTATCCGTGGCAACAAAACCAATGTTAAGCCCTCTTGGGCGCAGCCATTCAAAGACCTTGCTGTTAAACTCTTTCAAAATGTTTGCAGCAGTATGAGATTTCTCCATGGCGAACATGGCTACAGTTGCATGTTTCCGAGTAGCATTAAAAATCTCATCAGTGTCAACAACACCTGCTTCAGATATCTTTTCTCTAACCCCCACAAAAGAGATCCAGTGTGCAGTGATGCACATGTAATCAGTTGCTTGGCAACTGGTCCACATGTCTGTTGTCAGGTGGATATTGTGAACAGCACTCTGCTGCAAAGCTTGTCCAAGCAAATCCAGCACATCGTGATGTAGTGCTGGAACAGCAACTCTGGCAAAATAGGACCGGCTGGGAACCTTCCGTTTTGGGCAGATGGCTGTCACAAATTCAAGGAAACCCACCCCTTCCACAAAAGAAAAAGGGAGAAGGTCCAGCGCTAACATTTTAACCAGCTTCGCATTGTACAAACGTGCCATTGGGTGGTTGCGTTCGTAGTGCCTCTCCGACCTAAGCATGCTGACAATGGTAGGCTGGATTTTTTTCCTTTCTGGTGCAGCTGATGCAGGTGACTTCTTGAACCCAGTTAGGCTCAACGACTCACTTTTTTTCATTGCAGTACTCTGTTGCCTTGGTGTCTCACTCTCAGCCTGACTCTTACTACAGTGCCACTGAGATGTTGCTGAGGATGTGGGTGGTACCACTACACTGCTGGGGACAGGGCTACTTTGTGTACCAGAGAAAATGTCTCCCTCTTGTTCACCTTCCACCGCGATCATATCTTCTTCTACTTCTTCATCCCCACCAACAGCAATGGGTGCAGTTTTACTTTTTGTGCGCTAAGTAGGTGCACCTCCCACTGGATCATGTGGTGTTTTTTCAGATGGGTTGTTTTGCCTCCGGTTCCATAGTTTGTACCAAGCTTACCCCGACTAACACCTTGTTGACAAATTTAGCATATAGCAACGTTGTCCTCCTTACTGCTGACCGAAAAGAATTCCCAAACTGGGGAGGTGAACTTTCTTGTGCTGCTGGAGGTGCCACTTGCAATGCTGGATGAACTGGAGGGTGTGCCTGGAATTTGACTCTGTGCAGTTACAGTACTACTACCTACTGAGGAGGTGGTTGTGCTGGATGTAGGTCCCTGCCGGGCCTTTGCAAATGCAAATATGGAAGCTGGAGGTGGTGTTGGTGTTACCTGTGTTGGTGGTATCCGTGCCACATCCCTCACAGCAATTTGGGATGGGGTAATAATAATGTCGGTCTCCATCTCCACTGGGGCGGGAGTGATCTTCATGATGACTGGCTCGATATCATTCTCCTTTTCTACATCTTCCTCCATAACTCTAAGGCTTTCTGGAACCTTCCTTTTCCTTAGCCTTGTCGCGTGGCGTGCCTCACTCTCAGGCTGAGCTGGTGGGTTCCAAGTGGTATCTAGATCATCAGAAGGGGGGCTTGAAGAAGAAGTTGATGGACTAACCCTCCTTTTCCTTGGTGGGGATCTGGAAGACAATGGATCTTCTGAAAGAGTGGCTTGCTCTTCTTCCTCTGCAGGAAGCTCGATTTCCTGAACTGCCCGTACTTCAGGAGGTACAACTACTATTGTGGGCTGTTTTAGTGGCTGTTGTTGCGGCTGTTGTTCCGGTTGTTGTTCCGGCTGTTGTTGTCCACTTATCTGATATGTTATGTTATGTTATAAGGGTTTTATAAAGCGCTCGTACACCGGTTGGTTTCATGGCACTGATTCTAGGAAATACCAAACCTGGTGGGAGTTTATTCGTAGGCCTGGATGTACAACCATGTTTCGAGGGATTTTCTGAATCTCAGTAAGTCGGTACTTGACCTGATTTTCAGAGGAAGGGAATTCCATAGTCTGGGAGCCAGAGTTGCAATCCTGCATCCCCCTTGTCGCTTCAGCTTAAAGGTAGAGATTACCAGAAGGTGGGGTGAGCCGAGCGTAGGTTGCGTGTGGGGTTTGTACCATGCTATAAGGCCGTCTATGAATTTGGAGCTCCGGCCATGCAGGGATTTAAACACCAAGCAACATACTTTGAATGTGCAGCGTTGAGGAATAGGGAGCCAGTGCAGCTTCCTCAGGAGGGGGGAGGCATTTTGCCACCTAGGTTGCTGGTAAATCAGTCTGGCCGCTTGATTCTGTACCATCTGTAACCGTTTGTTTAGAAAAAGTGGCATACCGAGATAGACTGCGTTGGCGTAGTCTAGGTGTGACAAAACCATGGCTATCAAAACCTGTATCAAAGCTGCTTGGGTGTTGAGTTTCCGCCTGCGTTGATTGGGTACTACTTTGCGATAATGAGATTTCAACATCACTGCTCGTTGGCGTTTGCACAAGTAGACTGGCTACCTCTGCGACACTCATGGGCTTGGGTCTAGGTTGGTGGGGTGGGCCCGCTGATACGGAGGTGCTGCTCCCAGCTTGGTCCCCGGACACCGCTGATGCAGGTGTAATTTTTTGTTTCCCCAAAAACATATTGGGCGGCACACCAGTCTTGGTAAGTGGCAGTGCCACTTCCTTCTTCTGTTCCTTCTTCTCACTGGCAACTTTCTTGGTACTGGAGGACCTGGTACTTTTCTTTGGGGCCATCTTCTTTCGATGTCAGCAGGACGCAGGTGCACAAGTTGCAGAGATGTCTGTGGTCACACGTCACGTGACGTGGTGTGCAGCAGGACTTCTGTCTGGCAGTACAATGGGTGATGATGACATCTCCTCCTCAGTCTTTTTGTGCACCTAAAAGCAAAGAAGCCAGAAGAACATCAGTGAAATGTTGCATTTGTTGTTGTGGTTCAATTACTACTAGTACAAACAAAGAAATATAATATATAACTTAGTGTGTGGTGGTCACACTTGTTAGTGTTATATTATTACATTTTATTAACTCAGTTTAAGTTATAAAAAAACATAACAGTGTAGCCATTTGTGAGTTTTTGACAACAAGGGCTTTCATGGTATACTGTGTACAATCAGGAAGGATAGGAAAGAAAAAGAACTAAAACAAAAATACAAATGTAATGGAAGCGGAACCTGTTTGGCATTAATTTGCACATCACGTCATTCAGGGAGCTGCAGCTGGCAAAGGGGATGAAAGCAGTAAGCCAAGAGGAACAAAGGAAAGACATGCAGGCCTATATGGCAAAAGCAGCACACTACTAAACTACCACCACAAAATGGCCACCAGCCACATGGTCACTCACAGTCACAACAAGCAGGAAGCCTGGAAAACAATTAACTCAAGCAGGTCTATATGGTCAGACAAAGGAGGCATGCTAAACAACACAGCTTCAATGCAAAAATGCAAAAACAAAAATCTACAGGGCTAAAAAATGTTGGAAAGTTACGCAACAACCACATCACACACACACACATCCAACAAAGGCATTTATTTAACACACACCAAAAAAGTGAAATACCCCCAAAAAACACATTTTTCAATTCAATCCAATGCCATCCATGCCCTAAATGATGTTTAAATTCAACACACACCACAGAGACAGTTGTTTCATGCACCCATGAGTAGCTCTGGCCCTACTGGATGGAAGGCCTATTGGCAGACTAGGCCACAAGCTTGCAGGACTATGGCAAAAGCACACTGACTGGCTCCACAAAATGGCCACCAGCCACATGGCCAGGCCACCCACAACAATAAGAAATGAAAGAGAGACAATGCAGGCCTATGGCAAAAGCACACTGCCTGGCTTCAAAATGGCCACCAGCCACTTGGCCAGGCCCACAACAACAAGAAGCCTAGGCCAAGAGGAACAAAGGAAAGACATGCAGGCCTGTATGGCAAAAGCAGCACATTACTAACCTACCACCACAAAATGGCCACCAGCCACATGGTCACTCACAGTCACAATAAGCAGGAGGCCTGGAAAACAATGAACTCAAACAGGCCTATATGGCCAGACAAAGGAGACATGCTAAACAACACAGCTTTAATGCAAAAATGCAAAAACGGAAAATCCACAGGGCTAAACAAGGTTTGCAAGTTACACAACAACCACACCACACACACACACACATCCAACAAAGGCATTTATTTAACACACACCAAAAAAGTGAAATACCCCAAAAAATACATATTTTGCAATTCAATCCAATGCCATCCACGCCCTAAATGATGTTTAAATTCAACAGAAACAGTTGTTTCATGTACCCATGAGTAGCTCTGGGCCTACTGGCTGAAAGGCCTATTGGCAGACTAGGCCACAAGCTTGCAGGCCTATGGCAACGGCACACTGGCTGGATTCACAAAATGCTCGCTAGCCACATGGCCAGGCCACCCACAGCAACAAGAAAGGGAAGACAGACAATGCAGGCCTATGGCAAAAGCACACTGCCTGGCTTCAAAATGGCTGCCAGCCACATGACCAGGCTCATAACAACAAGAAAGGGAAGACAGACAATGCAGGCCTATGGCAAAAATCCCACTGCCTGGCTTCAAAATGGCCACCCGCCACATGGCCAGGCCCACAACAACAAGAAAGGGAAGACAGACAACGCAGGCCTATGGCAAAAGCACACTGCCTGGCTTCAAAATGGCCATCAGCCACATGGCCAGGCCCACAACATCAAGAAGCCTAGGCCAAAAGGAACAAAGGAAACACATGCAGGCCTATATGGCAAAAGCAGCACACTTCTAAACTACCACCACAAAATGGCCACCAGCCACATAGTCCCTCACAGTCACAACAAGCAGGAGGCCTGGAAAACAATGAACTGAAACAGGCCTATAATGGCCAGGCAAAGGAGGCATGATAAACAACACAGCTTTAATGCAATAAAATGCAAAAACGAAAGTCCACAGGGCTAAACAAGGTGTGCAAGTTACACAACAACCACACCACACACACACACACACACACACACACACAACAAAGGCATTTATTTAACACACACCAAAAAAGTGAAATACCCCAAAAAATACAAATTTTGCAATTCAATCCAATGCCATCCATGCCCTAAATGATGTTTAAATTCAACAGACACCACAGAAACAGTTGTTTCATGCACCCATGACTAGATCTGGGCCTACTGGTTACCCACAATAAAAAAAAATTTAAATGATGAAAAGTACATAAATTGAGTTGCAGCAACTGCAATGCCCCAATCAAACAAACAACACCAACTTCCTTGTAAAATCTCAAATCCAAAAGTCCTCAAATCCAATGATATATGATGCAGCAGACACAAAGAGTGATCCTTCCAGCTCCAAATCCAAATGAAAAGTGAACAGGACATGGACAAAGCACTGGGAGGAGCCTGCTGGACAGGAACAGGAAGTTGGAGACTCTGGGTACTTCCTTCCTCTCCAAAAAAAAGTAAAAAAAGAAAAAGGACTCTTTGCACAAAAAAGTACAGCCAAATGTCAATCTGAGGAGTTTTTTTCATCCAAATCATAATTTTCGAGAAGGTTTTATGCTGCTCGAGAGATATTCTTCTCCAGTTTGCAAATTTGGCGTGTTCGGCATCGCGAGCTTCACCAAACTTCCGCCGGATGTCCGATGGCGCGTCCGAATGACGTGTTCTCGATCGCACACTCTCGCGGGATCGCGCGGCTGGCTACCAAAATCTTGTGGCGCACGTGAACGGAGAGGACAACTCGTCGACGAACGCAGGGGTCCTGGTAAGTCGCTATCGCACGCGCGAAAACGCATTTTGAAAGCACGAACAAGGAAAAAACTCCGCTACGCAGCGGATCGCAGAGTTTTCGGTAACTCCGCGTTCTACGTGGAATGCGGAGTTGCCAAAAATCTGCAAACTACGCGAGTGGAGAGGATTTTACTGCCCAGGCTTACTCCGAATGGTCAGAAATTGTGATTTTTGAATGTCTAATCTTTTGACTGTAAATGACTGTCAGATGTGAATGATCACTTTTGGAACTAAAATTAGTGTGTCTAAAGGCACTTTCATGCTCGAAATCGGGCAAAATACAAGCTTTCCTTTAGGAGAAAAAGGCTATAAAATAACATTTTTGGACACTGGGAAGCCTTTAACAGTGGTTATTCAACATGAGGTGTGATACAATTAAAAATTTGAATCATTTATTGAAGTTCAAAAAATCCAATTTCTGATGAAAAATTTTGACCCCGGACCTGTGGAATTTTCTCTGATTGGTCATGAATGGTGATTTTTTAACATTTAATCTTTCGACTGTAAATGGCTCTCAGATGTCAATCATAACTTTTGGAACTAAAATAAGTGAGTTTAGAGTAATTTTTTAATGCACAAAATCGGGCAAAATCAAGATTCTGAGTAGGAGGACAAGTCTACAAAAATGGCAATTTTGGACACTGGGAGGCCTTAAAAAGTGGTTATTCAACATGAGCCATGATACAATTGATATTTTGAGTCATTTTTTGTACAGTCTAAAAAATCCAATTTTTGATGAAAAACGATGACCCCGGACCCGTGGAACTTTCTCCAAATTGTCAGAAATGGTGATTTTTTAATGTTTTATCTTCTGACTGTAAATGACTGTTTAGATGTGAGTCATCACTTTTTGGAACTCAAATAAGTGTGTTTAGAGTCATTTTCATGCTTGAAATCGGGCAAATTACTAGCTTCTGATTAGGAGAAAAATTGTATAAAAATGACAATTTTGTTCACTGGGAAGCCTTAGAAATTGGTCATTCAACATGAGGCTTGATACAATTGCCATTTTAAATAATTTTTTGTACAGTCCAAACAATCCAATTTCTGATGAAAAACAATTACCCCGGACCTGTGGAACTTTCTTTGAATGGTCAGAAATGGTGATTTTTTAATGTTTAATCTTTCGACTGTAAATGACTGTCAGATGTGAATCATCACTTTTGGAACTAAAATAAGTGTGTTTAGAGTCATTTTCATGCTCTAAATCGGGCAAAATCGAGGTTCTGAATAGGAGGAAAAGTCTATAAAAATGGCAATTTTAGTCACTGGGAGGCCTTAAAAAGTGGTTATTCAACTTGAGGCACGATACAATTAACATATTTAATCATTTTTCGTACATTAAAAAAAAATCCAATTTCTGATGAAAAACGATTACCCTGGACCTGCAGAACTTTCTCTGAATTGTCAGAAATTGTGATTTTTTAATGTTATAATTCTGACTGTAAGTGACTCTCAGATGTGAATCACCACTTTTGGAACAAAAATTACTGTGTTTAGAGTAATTTACATGCTCGAAATCAGGCAAAATACAAGCTTCCATTAGGCGAAAAAGGCTATATAAATGACAATTTTGGACACTGGGAAGCCTTAAAAAGTGGTTATTCAACATGAGCTGTGATACAATTAACATTTTAAATAATTTTTGTACAGTCCAAAAATCCAATTTCTGATGAAAAACGATTACCCTGCACCTGCAGAACTTTCTTCAAATGTCAGAAATGGTGATTTTTGAATGTTATACTTTTGACTGTAAATGATTGTCAGATGTGAATCATCACTTTTGGAACTAAATTTAGTGTGTTTAGAGTCATTTTCATTCTCTAAGGGGCATATTCACAAGGACCTACGGCCGATTTATCTCCACCTTAACCCATCAAAAGTGCAGACCGATTTAACACCCCATTCACAAGTGGGTGCAAACTTCAGACATCGCCAGTATTCCCACAATAACTGCCCCAAAATGTATCTCCACGGTGGACACCACCAACTAACCCTAATGATATGCAGAGTAGGTGTTCCCGTGCAAAAACACACGAAAACACCACTACACCACTTTCACAACGAACTGCCAGATCTGCGATGTGAGTCAAAACCATGCGATAAGCCGCGGTAGCAGCAGGGATTTAACACCTGCCTTATGCTGGTGTAAAGCAGGACGATTACCTGCAGCATGAAAGGGAGCCCAGCACAGAGCCACATCTGAAGACCCACAGATGCCATGGAGACAATGATCATGCAGCTCCGAGACCCATGAGGGCCACAACACCCACCACCACCCACCCCAGGCCTGCCAACACCCCCAGGACCCATCCCACCCCCCCGGGAACACCACAGAGGCAGCGTACACAAAGACAGCAGACCCACCTGAAACACACCTGCCGCCCAGACCCAATGCCAGAGGAGGACATTGCCCACTACAGGCCCAAAAGGACAACATCCCCGCATCCTGACCCACATCCCCCACCTGCTGACAGTACCAACCCAGCGGACAACCAACATCCCTCCGCAGACAAAGCTGCCAGCTGCGCAGCACATGTCGGTCTCTGGTACCATCCAACCCACAACTGCCAGAGTCAGAGGAGTCACACAGTCAGCCCCATCCAAGGTCATCACACCTGTCCTGGATGCCAACATCAGCCTGGTACCCCAGCCCCTCCACTTCACCCACACTGCACAGGAGCAGCTGGAGACCAAGCAAGGCCCCTACGCCCTAGCTGGATTCCCTCACGTGTCAGGGCCAATCAACTGCACACATGTACCCCTCGTGCCCCCTGCCGACACTGCACTCAACTACCACAACAGAAAGCACACGCATCCCATGAATGTGCAGGCAATAGTGGACCGGCCGGGACCCATCAACAATGTCGTGGCCAACTCCCCAGGCAAAGTGCATTATTCTCACACCTCCCGACAGTCCATCATCACCCAGCGCTCCCAGGATGGCGCCCATGGCAATGCAGTGCTCATTGGTAAGTCCAAAATGAACACACCACACACCTCCAGCCCACAGTCATGCAACTCAGGACACTGGCAATGGGCACGCAGCACAACTACATTCAACATGCCACACAACATGCCAACCGACCAGACACGAAAACATGACTCCATTGGGAACTTGGCCTTGCCATGCACACAACCCAGCCACAGCATGGCACCACAGACACACAATAGCAGGATGTGAGGAGAGGCATGGAGCAGGCATGTGCGAGAGCGGCAAGTGACAGAGGAATGTGAACCTACTCAATGCCAGGTGTGGCATGGAGGTGCCGGACAGACCACAGCGTGCCAATCATGGAAATGGCCATGTGGAGATCAACTGCTGGTGCATGGAGTGTAGTGGCTAGTGGACGCTACCATGTCCCCACAGGCTGTGGGGCAGAACACGAAAATGTCATACGTTACGTCCCCCCTGTATGCACGGGCAGAGCGGGTTGGCCCTGCGTACGCCAGGCCTGCGTAGGGGTGTGAACAAAAAGCCTGTCGCACTGGGTGTGGTCCTCATTCGGAATGGACAACGCGTCTGCCAGGGCGGCGCCTCTCAGCCCACCACAAGTCATGCGCCGAGAGCAGTGGGGCCTGCGTCCCTGTGCGCCTGCTGCACCCCGGGCCGCTGGTCCCCAGACCCATCATGCCTGCCCCTGCGCACCAACGAGGCTCTGCTCACCTGCCGACACCAGCGTGTGTCAAAGAGGGCCCACCACATGCCGGTGCAAGCTCCAAGCCCCAGGCCCGTGACCTTTGCAGCCTCCGCAGACCATCGCTGGCCTCCACGGCGCAGGCCCACAGTACTCCATTTTTATTGACATACTCCACTGGCGTCTTCTTCGGCCCAGTCAGTCCCACATGTGTAACTGTGTCCTGAGTCATGAATGGCAGTGACCAGATGTTTACTGTAGAGGTGATATCACTAAACTCCCTTCTATCAGTGAAGCAAAGGTATGCACCGTAAGCACACGACACATGTCTGTGGGCCCATGCTGACCGCTGCCCCCGGCCTACACTGCGGTCCAGTAGGCCCCACATCCAGCACCCAGTTGTGATTCATGAATAGCAGAGTCCATACCAGTGAACGCACGGAGAGGAGTAAGAGGAAGATGCGGTTCAGTCTGGATGAAAGCCATATCCTCATTACGGAGGGGACCGAACACTAGCAACAACTGACCTGGTGCCACTAACCCTGTTCACCGCAAGTCCGCGTCCCGTGGTGCCACTGAACCTGAACTACACAGGAGGTGGGACCATCTAACGTAAGCCGGCGACACTCGGATGAGGGCCCTTGCTGACCGCTGCCTCAGGCCTACACTGTGGTCCAGTAGGTCCCACATGTGGAACTGTGTCTTGGGTAATATATGGAGGAGTACACACCATTGGACACGCCTCATCGCAGGCGGCATCCCCTATCAGCACTGGTGCCACTAACTCTGTGCGCAATGACTCATGGGCACTCTCTGGTTGAACTTTGGTGGCGTCTGAGTCCATGGCCTGGGGGTTGTCTGCATCATCATCTGGCTGGGACGGACTTGGTGTCCGACATGTGTTTGCTCCACTTATCTCCACCATGGTGACTGTTTCAGCGTGGTTCTGCCCTCGGCATCATGCCCTGGGGGTACACCTACCACTGTCCACCGAGACACTCCGCGACAACCCCCCTAGTCATCTACGAGAACCTGCTCTGCTCTCGTGACCCTGCCCCAGTGCACCGCTACTCAGCTGCCCGTGGCGGTAGGCCTGTGCAGGACGCTCTGCATCCAGGGCCACTAACTCTGTGCAGCTCAGGTCATGGATCCTTTACGGTTAAATGGTTGTGTCCTTTACGATGTACACTGTTGTCGTTTTTTGACTGCACCAGGCACTCCATGACGGCTGGTGTACACACACCCCACACACATCCAACACAGGTGTCACTCGACATGTGAGCCTGCTAATAAAAGTGGCCGGGCGCATGTGCCGGTAGCCATTCCCAACATATAAGCAAGTGTGTCCGTGTGGTCATTATGTCAGCATGATGGGCCGGAGCCCTGCAACATCACAGTGTGCTGTCTTCAGCGGAGGATACCATGTCACCTCAGCAGTGGCTGAGACCTTGGACATGTAGCTTTGCCTGCCCCCCCTGCATGCACAAGCAGCGTGTGCTGGTCCGGCGTACGTCAGGTCAGCGCAGGGGTTTGCTGATTCGGCAGGGGGATCAGGGCGTGGCTCTGGTCTGGCCTTGAACAGGAAGTGAGGTAAGTGTGTCCTTGTGTTGGGGTGTTGGCGCCACCATGGCCACAATAGCCGTGGTTAAAATGTAGCATGCACCGGGAGGGCGGGCCCGCGCGTATGGGGAAATGTAGGAGCGCAAGCCCGCTCGGGGACTTAGCACATGCATGCCAAGTGTTATGTGTATCAGTCCTGCGGCTGCATGAGTCAGGTGTCTAGCCCCAATCATGGGGTGGTCACAGCCAGCCATGAACTGTGCACCTGTGTCCGCCCTGTCCAGACCATTGGCCTACATTGACAAGGCTGCACTTCCTCAACGGCCAGCTTACAGGTGTTGTTGGCATGCCGCTGGACATGCGCAGACAGGCGTGACAATGGTGTGCCGTAGGAGTACACGTGATATAACTGTGCAGCGCACACATGTGTGGGGGCTCGTGGGAGGGAGGAGCAGCTGTGAGGCAATGTGACACACAGTGATGCCGCTCATGTGCCATGTGCTAGGCATGTCATCCATGATTCCCTGGGTCGCAGACATCCCACCCCACCCACGATAGGCCTCTGTGCATCTCCTGTATGCATGCAGATGGTGAAGTTACTGTAGGGATGAAAGGTCCTTTGTCTGCACTATCGGGCGTTAGCACATCTGCAGCTCCTAGATGGGGCTTGCATGTGCCCAGCACCCCCTGACAGATACAATAGCATTTCCAGGTAACTCCCACACTACGCACTGCCAGACGTGAGGCCAACGTGTACACATCCCACACGCAGAAGTCCTTGGTCGTAGTTAGCGTATGTGAAATGGCCTTCACACGTACTCCCACCACACCCCAGGCCTGCACCCGTTGCACACAGACACTGCTCATTGCTCCGAGCTGTGGCGTTTCATCCACAGGACTGGCGCAGGTCATCACAGTGCCGCTTCAAGCAGTGCCACTGACGCAATGGCAGACCATCCCGGACACATGCTCAACTCCAGTCACGTGGACCTGTACCGTGCATGTCTGCTGTATGTACTGGGGGCACTGCCATTGGCAGTGCTGCAGATCAGTTACAGGCTGAGCTTCTGCATTGCCAACGTCACCTGCGTTCAGCCTGTGTTGCACTGTCGCTCGTGCATATTCGAGTGGTCCATGGATGTCTGCCTCTCCAACGTTACGTTAGCTGACCTGGATTTCGATGTGTGTGTGCTCCCCCTGTTGGACCACGACCAGGAGTGTCACCGTGATGCCCGTTTAAGGCATGCCTGGATGTTTGGCATGCATGCTGGCAACTGGACCTGGGATATTGCACGAGTCGTCGTGTGCAGTGACCACATTGAGCCGCTCCCCGATTGGGCTTTCGTGCATATTGGGGCCAGGGGTTGGAGTCAGCCAATCTGTCCGGGACAGCTGATGGGTTACGTCTCCGACATGTCAGATGTGGTGGACAACGATCTCGCATTGGAAATGTTGGCCTACGCTGCTGCACTCGCGTTCATGGATGAGTGACAAGGTACCTGCAGCCAGGACTGCATGTGACCCATTGCACGTGTCCCGATGCCTGGTTGCATGTTGGGGGTCTGGTCACATGTCCCTAGACGACAGTGGACATGGCTGCTTTGGCCTGGACTCCTGATCCATGCGCGGACAACATACACGGGTTGGCAATGAATTGTGTTGGTGATGGACTCCCCCGGGGTGGACATGTGCACTTTCCAACGTTCGTCATTCAGACATGCTGCTGCATTGGTCTGCATGTCGTGGCACTTCCCTTGGCCGTACTGACACGCAATTGTTGATAAAGTTTCTGCATGTTCACTTGTCTCCAACTGAGTTGAGTGTTTATTTGTATGCCAATGTGTGTGTCACGGCCTACTAGGGTCCCTGCCTTACATGCATTGCTACCCCATCAGGGCTGTGGGTTGCACTTGTGCATTATCATGTCCCTGTTTTGTGCTTTGCTGGATGCGTATGGCCATTTACAGGCCACAAACGGGTGCACTTGTGTCCTGTGTTGGGTTGTGCATATATTGGTGTTTGTACCACATTGTGTTGGATGTTGGGGTGCTCTGCTTCCTATGTGTGTGTGCTGCATTGTGTGTGAGATGTCCCTTCAGCTCTGATTTGGCTCACCCTTCTCACTTTCAAGCAGTGTGGTTTTCACTTCTGTGCTTGTTCAGTGGTGTGGTATTGCCGACTTGTGTGACTTGTGCTCTTGGTTGGTGTTGTTCCTCTTGGGCATGGTTTGTCTGCAGTTGTGCTGTGCTTAATTGTGCATGTGTGCCATTGTGCCCATCTCCCCCCGTCCCCCCAGTACCTGGTCGTTCCTCTCCCTGTTGCTGTTGTGTCTGTTGATTTTGAGCAGTTTCCGGTCCCCGACTCCTGCCACCATCTCCAGACTGATGTGGTGGACCCATTTCCTCCATGTCATCAATCTCCTGGTGTGGCGCTGGACTCCCACCACCGGTGTGCATTGCTGCCTTCTGGTTGTTGGTGTATTTCTGCTTGTTTGTGCGTTTTGCATCATTCCAGCTGTTCTGGTTTTCTGCCATTGTCCTCCTCTGCTCTCCGGCTGCATTCACCTTGTCCACGATGGCCTGCCATGTAGAATGTTTTGTTGCCAATGGTGCTTGTGGGGTTGTGTGCTAGCTCCGACTGCCTCCATTGTGCTTCGCTGTTTTCTGTTTGGTTTGTATTTCTTTTTCCTGCTTTTGTTGAGCTTAATCCAGCATGCCGTATATGTGTCGTGGGCCTGGCACTGCTTATCGCTGCTTTCCTCCTTGCGAATGGGCTCATCGCATGTTTTTTGGTGTTTGTGTTTGTGTTTTTATCTCCGTCGCGGTGGTTGTATCGCGGACATTGGCCGCGTTTTCAGGGGACTATCGCATGGTACCGCCCTGTTGTGAATTCCACGTTAACACAGGGTTATTTTCCCGCGATAGGCTGCGATGTGTAAAGTTGTGTTAACATTTTTTGGAGATATTTAGCACACGTTCTTGTGAATATCCCCCTAAATCAGGCAAAATACAAGCTTCTGAGTTTAGAGTAAAAGTCCATAAAAATGGCAATTTTGGTCATTGGGAGGCCTTAAAAAGTGGTTATTCAACCTGAGGCGCGATACAATTGACAGATTGAATCATTTTTAGTACAATCCGTATAATCCAATTTCTGATTAAAATCTACGACCCCGGACCTCTGGAACTTTCTCCATATGGTCAGAAATGGTGATTTTTTTAATGTTTAATATTTTGACTGTAAATGACTATCATATGTGAATCATCACTTTTTGGAACTAAGATAAGTGTGTTTAGAGTCATTTTCATGCTAGAAATCGGGCAAAAGCAAGGTTCTGAGTAGGAAGGGAATCTATAAAAATGGCAATTTTAGTCACTGGGAGGCCTTAAAAAGTGGTTATTCAACATAAGGCATGATGCAATTGACATTTTCAACAATTTTTTGTACAGTCCCAAAAATTCAATTTCTGATGAAAAACTATGGGGCATATTAGCAAGAACATGCGAAAAATATCGCAAACCTTGCTTAGCGCGCCTTTTTTTATCGCCGGCTATTGCTGGATATTACCGCGGAAATAACATGCTATTAGCAAGGTTTATCTCCATTGCGATAAAATATCCAGCGATAGCAGCGAAACCCAGCTTTAACGCGAGAAATCCAGCGATAAAATCCTATCGCTAAATCTGGGGACTTCACCTTACAATCCACCTCCCATTGACTTTCATTGCTAAGTCATGTTTTTATCAGTTCTAAAATATAAGCGCTAATCGGGGTTAGCGCGCGTTTTTTTATCGCTTCGCGGGTATTGCTAATAGGCGATATGTATGTAAGCGACTGTTTTCTGTCGCTTTTAGTTGGGTACGCCTCCTTTGCATGTCATTAGCGATAAATATCGCTGACATGCAAAGCGGCACCCAAACCGGTCGCCAACGCCTAAAAGCTGTCGCAGACACCTCTTAGCGACAGCTTGCTAATAGGGCGATAAAAATATCGCCGTTTTAGCGGGAAAAAGTCCTGCTAAAGCGGCGATAGAGCCCTTGATAATATGCCCCTATGACTTTGGACCTGTGGAACTTTTTCCGAATGGTCAGAAATGGTGATTTTTTTAATGTTTAATCTTTCGACTGTAAATGTCTGTCGGATGTGAATCATCACTTTTGGAACTAAAAAAAGTGTGTTTAGAGTCATTTTCTTGCACGAAATTGGGCAAGATCAAGGTTCTGAGTAGGAGGAAAAGTTTATAAAAATGGCAATTTTGGTCACTGGGAGGCCTTAAAAAGTGGTTATTCAAATTGAAATGCGATACACGTGACATTTTGAGTAATTTTTTGTACAGTCCAAAAAGTCCAACTTCTGATTAAAAACGAGGACCCCGGACCAGTGGAACTTTGTCCAAATGGTCAGAAATGGTGATTTTTTTAATGTTTAAACTTTCAACTGTAAATTACTTTTGGATGTGAATAATCACTTTTGGGACTAAAATTTGTGTGTTTAGAGTCATTTTCATGCTCGAAATCAGACAAAATACCGGCTTCCGATTAGGAGAAAAAGGCAATAGAAATGACAATTTTGGACACTGTGAAGCCATAAAAAGTGTTTTTCACCATGAGGAGTGATACAATTGACATTTTAAATCATTTTTTGTGCAGGCCAAAAAATCCAATTTCTGATGAAAAACGATGACCCAGGACCTGTGGAATTTTCTCGAATGGTCATGAATGGTGATTTTTTAACGTTTAATCTTTCGACTGTAAATGGCTCTCAGATGTCAATCATCACTTTTGGAACTAAAATAAGTGAGTTTAGAGTAATTTTTTAATGCACGAAATCGGGCAAAATCAAGGTTCTGAGTAGGAGGATAAGTCTACAAAAATGGCAATTTTGGTCATTAGGAGGCCTTAAAAAGTGGTTATTCAACATGAGCCATGATACAATTGATATTTTGAGTCATTTTTTGTACAGTCTAAAAAATCCAATTTTTTATGAAAAACGATGACCCCGGACCTGTGGAATGTACTCCGAATTGTCAAAAATGGTGATTTTTTAATGTGTTATCTTCTGACTGTAAATGACTGTTGGATGTGAGTCGTCACTTTTTGGAACTCAAATAAGTGTGTTTAGAGTCATTTTCATGCTCGAAATGGGGCAAATTACTAGCTTCTGATTAGGAGAAAAATTGTATAAAAATGACAATTTTGTTCACTGGAAAGCCTTAGAAATTGGTCATTCAACATAAAGCATGATACAATTGACATTTTAAATAATTTTTTGTTCAGTTCAAACAATCCAATTTCTGATGAAAAACGATGACCCCGGACCTGTGGAACTTTCTTCGAATGGTCAGAAATGGTGATTTTTTAATGTTTAATCTTTTGACTGTAAATGACTGTCAGAAGTGAATCATCACTTTTGGAACTAAAATAAGTGTGTTTAGAGTCATTTTCATGCTCTAATTCGGGCAAAATCTAGGTTCTGAGTTGGAGGAAAAGTCTATAAAAATGGCAATTTTAGTCACTGGGAGGCCTTAAAAAGTGGTTATTCAACTTGAGGCACGATACAATTAGCATATTAAATCATTTTTCATATATTCCCAAAAATTCCAATTGCGGATGAAAAACGATTAACCTGGACCTGCAGAACTTTCTCCGAATCGTCAGAAATTGTGATTTTTTAATGTTATAATTCTGACTGTAAATCACTCTCAGATGTGAATCACCACTTTTGGAACAAAAATTACTGTGTTTAGAGTCATTTTCATGCTCGAAATCAGGCAAAATACAAGCTTCCATTAGGAGAAAAAGGCTATATAAATGACAATTATGGACACTGGGAAGCCTTAAAAAGTGGGTATTCAACATGAGGTGTGATACAATTAAAAATTTTAATAATTTTTTGTACAGTCCAAAAAATCCAATTTCTGATGAAAAATTATTACCCTGGACCTGCAGAACTTTCCTCAAATTGTCAGAAATGGTGATTTTTTAATGTTATACTTTTGACTGTAAATGACTGTCAGATGTGAATCATCACTTTTGGAACTTAGGGTCATATTAGCAAGACCCACGTTAAAATTATCGCCGTTTTAGCGGCAGGAAACTGCCGCTAAAACGGCGATAATGGGCTTGCTAATATGCGTTATGGAATTCAATAGAAGCCCAGGTTAGATGTCCTGCACATCTAACCTGGGCTTCTATTGGAATTCTATAATGCATATTAGCAAGCCCATTATCGCCGCTTTAGCGGCAGTTTCCTGCCGCTAAAACGGCGATAATTTTAACGTGGGTCTTGCTAATATGCCCCTAAATTTAGTGTGTTTAGAGTCATTTTCATGCTCTAAATCGGGCAAAATACAAGCTTCTGATTTTAGAGGAAAAGTCAATAAAAATGGTAATTTTGGTCATTGGGAGGCCTTAAAAAATGGTTATTCAACCTGAGGCGCGATACAATTGACAGATTGAATCATCTTTTTTACAGTCCGTATAATCCCATTTCTGATTAAATACCACGACCCCGGACCTCTGGAACTTTCTCCATATGGTCAGAAATGGTGATTTTTTAATGTTTAATCTTTTGACTGTAAATGACTGTCATATGTGAATCATCACTTTTTGGAACTAAGATAAGTGTGTTTAGAGTCATTTTCATGCTAGAAATCGGGCAAAATCAAGGTTCTGAGTAGGAGGGAAGTCTATAAAAATGGCAATTTTAGTCACTGGGAGGCCTTAAAAAGTGGTTATTCAACATAAGGCATGATGCAATTGACATTTTCAACAATTTTTTGTACAGTCCCAAAAATTCAATTTCTGATGAAAAACTATGACTTTGGACCTGTGGAACTTTTTCCGAATGGTCAGAAATGGTGATTTTTTTAATGTTTAATCTTTCGACTGTAAATGTCTGTCGGATGTGAATCATCACTTTTGGAACTAAAAAAAGTGTGTTTAGAGTCATTTTCTTGCACGAAATTGGGCAAGATCAAGGTTCTGAGTAGGAGGAAAAGTTTATAAAAATGGCAATTTTGGTCACTGGGAGGCCTTAAACAGTGGTTATTCAAATTGAAATGCGATACACGTGACATTTTGAGTAATTTTTTGTACAGTCCAAAAAGTCCAACTTCTGATTAAAAACGAGGACCCCGGACCTGAGGAACTTTGTCCAAATGGTCAGAAATGGTGATTTTTTTAATGTTTAAACTTTCAACTGTAAATGACTTTTGGATGTGAATAATCACTTTTGGAACTAAAATTTGTGGGGCAGATCTACAAGAAAGTGCCGCAGCGTGGCGCTGCAAGCCCTTTGGCTGCGCCACGCTGCGGCACATTCAGAGCACAGGAATGCGACATATTTACAAGAATATGTCGCATTCCTGTGTTCTCCCTGCGCTGGCGCACAAACAGCTGCCAAGCGCCGGCGCAGGCACCCTTGCACCATGGTGCAAGGATGCCTGCGCCATGGGGAGATTGTTTCTGTGCAGGAAGGGGCACCTTTCTGCACAAAAACAATCAGTACAGGCTTTTCCTCTTTCAATGCGTGCTGCAGAATGCAGCACGCATTGAAAGAGGAAAAACGAGGAGAAATGAAAACATTTCTCCTCGGTGCGCCTCGCTACGCCACCTCTAGGGTGGCGTAGCTTCAGACGCATCTCCAGAGTTACAATTTCTCGTAATTCTGGAGATGTGTCTTGTTCCATGGGTGTTGCGTGGGAACACCCACAGCAACACCCATGGAACGCCCCTTCACCGCAAAGTGCTGCGTGTGAAGGGACGGTATTTACAAGGAGAGGAAAAGTCACGCATGGTGGCTTTTCCTCTCCTTGTAAATATCGAGGAGCCCCCTGCGCCACTAGTACGTCACGAAAAGTGACGTACTGGTGGCGCAGGGGGCTTGTAAATCTGCCCCTGTGTGTTTAGAGTCATTTTCATGCTCGAAATCGGACAAAATACTGGCTTCCGATTAGGAGAAAAAGGCAATAGAATTGACAATTTTGGACACTGGGAAGCCATAAAAAGTGTTTTTCACCATGAGGAGTGATACAATTAACATTTTAAATCATTTTTTGTGCAGGCCAAAAAATCCAATTTCTGATGAAAAACGATGACTCCGGACCTGTGGAATTTTCTCGAATGGTCATGAATGGTGATTTTTTAACGTTTAATCTTTCAACTGTAAATGGCTCTCAGATGTCAATCATCACTTTTGGAACTAAAATAAGTGAGTTTAGAGTTATTTTTTAATGCACTAAATCGGGCAAAATCAAGGTTCTGAGTAGGAGGATAAGTCTACAAAAATGGCAATTTTGGTCATTGGGAGGCCTTAAAAAGTGGTTATTCAACATGAGCCATGATACAATTGATATTTTGAGTCATTTTTTGTACAGTTTAAAAAATCAAATTTTTGATGAAAAACGATGACCCCGGACCTGTGGAACGTTCTCCGAATTGTCAGAAATGGTGATTTTTTAATGTTTTATCTTCTGACTGTAAATGACTGTTGGATGTGAGTGGTCACTTTTTGGAACTCAAATAAGTGTGTTTAGAGTCATTTTCATGCTCGAGAGAGCGCAAATTACTAGCTTCTGATTAGGAGGAAAATTGTATAAAAATGACAATTTTGTTCACTGGAAAGCCTTAGAAATTGGTCATTCAACATGAGGCATGTTACATTTGACATTTTAAATAATTTTTTGTTCAGTTCAAACAATCCAATTTCTGATGAAAAACGATGACCCCGGACTTTCTTCGAATTGTCAGAAATGGTGATTTTTTAATGTTTAATCTTTCGACTGTAAATGACTGTCAGATGTGAATCATCACTTTTGGAACTAAAATAAGTGTGTTTAGAGTCACTTTTATGCTCTAATTCAGGCAAAATCAAGGTTCTGAGTTGGAGGAAAAGTCTATAAAAATGGCAATTTTAGTCACCGGGATGCCTTAAAAAGTGGTTATTCAACTTGAGGCACGATACAATTAACATATTAAATCATTTTTCATATATTCCCAAAAAATCCAATTGCTGATGAAAATCGATTACCCTGGACCTGCAGAACTTTCTCCGAATCGTCAGAAATTGTGATTTTTTTAATGTTATAATTCTGACTGTAAATGACTCTCAGATGTGAATCACCACTTTTGGAACAAACATTACTGTGTTTATAGTCATTTTCATGCTCGAAATCAGGCAAAATACAAGCTTCCATTAGGAGAAAAAGACTATATAAATGACAATTGTGGACACTGGGAAACCTTAAAAAGTGGTTATTCAACATGAGGTGTGATACAATTAAAATTTTTAATAATTTTTTGTACAGTCCAAAAAATCCAATTTCTGATGAAAAATGATTACCCTGGACCTGCAGAACTTTCCTCAAATTGTCAGAAATGGTGATTTTTTAATGTTATACTTTTGACTGTAAATGACTGTCAGATGTGAATCATCACTTTTGGAACTAAATTTAGTGTGTTTAGAGTCATTTTCATGCTCTAAATCGGGCAAAATACAAGTTTCTGAGTTTAGAGGAAAAGTCAATAAAAATTGTAATTTTGGTCATTGGGAGGCCTTAAAAAGTGGTTATTCAACCTGAGGTGCGATACAATTGACAGATTGAATCATTTTTGTACAGTCCGTAATATCCAATTTCTGATGAACAACTACGACCCCGGACCTCTGGAACTTTCTCCATATGGTCAAAAATGGTGATTTTTTAATGTGTTATCTTCTGACTGTAAATGACTGTTGGATGTGAGTCGTCACTTTTGGAACTCAAATAAGTGTGTTTAGAGTCATTTTCATGCTCGAAATGGGGCAAATTACTAGCTTCTGATTAGGAGAAAAATTGTATAAAAATGACAATTTTGTTCACTGGAAAGCCTTAGAAATTGGTCATTCAACATAAAGCATGATATAATTGACATTTTAAATAATTTTTTGTTCAGTTCAAACAATCCAATTTCTGATGAAAAACGATGACCCCGGACCTGTGGAACTTTCTTCGAATGGTCAGAAATGGTGATTTTTTAATGTTTAATCTTTTGACTGTAAATGACTGTCAGAAGTGAATCATCACTTTTGGAACTAAAGTAAGTGTGTTTAGAGTCATTTTCATGCTCTAATTCGGGCAAAATCTAGGTTCTGAGTTGGAGGAAAAGTCTATAAAAATGGCAATTTTAGTCACTGGGAGGCCTTAAAAAGTGGTTATTCAACTTGAGGCACGATACAATTAGCATATTAAATCATTTTTCATATATTCCCAAAAATTCCAATTGCGGATGAAAAACGATTAACCTGGACCTGCAGAACTTTCTCCGAATCGTCAGAAATTGTGATTTTTTAATGTTATAATTCTGACTGTAAATCACTCTCAGATGTGAATCACCACTTTTGGAACAAAAATTACTGTGTTTAGAGTCATTTTCATGCTCGAAATCAGGCAAAATACAAGCTTCCATTAGGAGAAAAAGGCTATATAAATGACAATTATGGACACTGGGAAGCCTTAAAAAGTGGGTATTCAACATGAGGTGTGATACAATTAAAATTTTTAATAATTTTTTGTACAGTCCAAAAATCCAATTTCTGATGAAAAATGATTACCCTGGACCTGCAGAACTTTCCTCAAATTGTCAGAAATGGTGATTTTTTAATGTTATACTTTTGACTGTAAATGACTGTCAGATGTGAATCATCACTTTTGGAACTTAGGGTCATATTAGCAAGACCCACGTTAAAATTATCGCCGTTTAGCGGCAGGAAACTGCCGCTAAAACGGCGATAATGGGCTTGCTAATATGCGTTATGGAATTCCAATAGAAGCCCAGGTTAGATGTCCTGCACATCTAACCTGGGCTTCTATTGAATTCTGTAACGCATATTAGCAAGCCCATTATCGCCGTTTTAGCGGCAGTTTCCTGCCCCTAAAACGGCGATAATTTTTACGTGGGTCTTGCTAATCTGCCCCTAAATTTAGTGTGTTTAAAGTCATTTTCATGCTCTAAATCGGGCAAAATACAAGCTTCTGATTTTAGAGGAAAAGTCAATAAAAATGGTAATTTTGGTCATTGGGAGGCCTTAAAAAATGGTTATTCAACCTGAGGCGTGATACAATTGACAGATTGAATCATCTTTTGTACAGTCCGTATAATCCCATTTCTGATTAAATACCACGACCCCGGACCTCTGGAACTTTCTCCATATGGTCAGAAATGGTGATTTTTTAATGTTTAATCTTTTGACTGTAAATGACTGTCATATGTGAATCATCACTTTTTGGAACTAAGATAAGTGTGTTTAGAGTCATTTTCATGCTAGAAATCGGGCAAAATCAAGGTTCTGAGTAGGAGGGAAGTCTATAAAAATGGCAATTTTAGTCACTGGGAGGCCTTAAAAAGTGGTTATTCAACATAAGGCATGATGCAATTGACATTTTCAACAATTTTTTGTACAGTCCCAAAAATTCAATTTCTGATGAAAAACTATGACTTTGGACCTGTGGAACTTTTTCCGAATGGTCAGAAATTGTGATTTTTTTAATGTTTAATCTTTCGACTGTAAATGTCTGTCGGATGTGAATCATCACTTTTGGAACTAAAAAAGTGTGTTTAGAGTCATTTTCTTGCACGAAATTGGGCAAGATCAAGGTTCTGAGTAGGAGGAAAAGTTTATAAAAATGGCAATTTTGGTCACTGGGAGGCCTTAAAAGTGGTTATTCAAATTGAAATGCGATACACGTGACATTTTGAGTAATTTTTTGTACAGTCCAAAAGTCCAACTTCTGATTAAAAACGAGGACCCCGGACCTGAGGAACTTTGTCCAAATGGTCAGAAATGGTGATTTTTTAATGTTTAAACTTTCAACTGTAAATGACTTTTGGATGTGAATAATCACTTTTGGAACTAAAATTTGTGTGTTTAGAGTCATTTTCATGCTCGAAATCGGACAAAATACTGGCTTCCGATTAGGAGAAAAAGGCAATAGAATTGACAATTTTGGACACTGGGAAGCCATAAAAAGTGTTTTTCACCATGAGGAGTGATACAATTAACATTTTAAATCATTTTTTGTGCAGGCCAAAAATCCAATTTCTGATGAAAAACGATGACCCCCGACCTGTGGAATTTTCTCGAATGGTCATGAATGGTGATTTTTTAATGTTTAATCTTTCGACTGTAAATGGCTCTCAGATGTCAATCATCACTTTTGGAACTAAAATAAGTGAGTTTAGAGTAATTTTTTAATGCACGAAATCGGGCAAAATCAAGGTTCTGAGTAGGAGGATAAGTCTACAAAAATGGCAAATTTGGTCATTGGGAGGCCTTAAAAGTGGTTATTCAACATGAGCCATGATACAATTGATATTTTGAGTCATTTTTTGTACAGTCTAAAAATCCAATTTTTGATGAAAAATGATGACCCCGGACCTGTGGAATGTTCTCTGAATTGTCAGAAATGGTGATTTTTTAATGTTTTATCTTCTGACTGTAAATGACTGTTGGATGTGAGTCGTCACTTTTTGGAACTCAAATAAGTGTGTTTAGAGTAATTTTCATGCTCGAAATCGGGCAAATTACTAGCTTCTGATTAGGAGAAAAATTGTATAAAAATGACAATTTTGTTCACTGGAAAGCCTTAGAAATTGGTCATTCAACATGAGGCATGATACAATTGACATTTTAAATAATTTTTTGTTCAGTTCAAACAATACAATTTCTGATGAAAAACGATGACCCCGGACTTTTTCGAATGGTCAGAAATTGTGATTTTTTAATGTTTAATCTTTATATTGTAAATGACTGTCAGATGTGAATCATCACTTTTGGAATTAAAATAAGTGTGTTTAGAGTAATTTTCATGCTCTAATTCGGGCAAAATCAAGGTTCTGAGTTGGAGGAAAAGTCTATAAAAATGGCAATTTTAGTCACTGGGAGGCCTTAAAAAGTGGTTATTCAACTTGAGGCACAATACAATTAACATATTAAATCATTTTTCATATATTCCCAAAAAATCCAATTGCTGATGAAAAACGATTAAACTGGACCTGCAGAACTTTCTCCGAATCGTCAGAAATTGTGATTTTTTTAATGTTATAATTCTGACTGTAAATGACTCTCAGATGTCAATCACCACTTTTCGAACACACATTACTGTGTTTAGAGTCATTTTCATGCTCGAAATCAGGCAAAATACAAGCTTCCATTAGGAGAAAAAGGCTGTATAAATGACAATTGTGGACACTGGTAAACCTTAAAAAGTGGTTATTCAACATGAGGTGTGATACAATTAAAATTTGTAATAATTTTTTGTACAGACCAAAAAATCCAATTTCTGATGAAAAATGATTACCCTGGACCTGCAGAACTTTCCTCAAATTGTCAGAAATGGTGATTTTATAATGTTATACTTTTGACTGTAAATGACTGTCAGATGTGAATCTTCACTTTTGGAACTAAATTTAGTGTGTTTAGAGTCATTTTCATGCTCTAAATCGGGCAAAATACAAGTTTCTGAGTTTAGAGGAAAAGTCAATAAAAATGGTAAATTTGGTCATTGGGAGGCCTTAAAAAGTGGTTATTCAACCTGATGCGTGATACAATTGACAGATTGAATAATTTTTTGTACAGTCCGTAATATCCAATTTCTGATGAAAAACTACGACCCAGGACCTCTGGAACTTTCTCCATATGGTCAGAAATGCAGATTTTTTAATGTTTAATCTTTTGACTGTAAATGACTGTCATATGTGAATCATCACTTTTTGGAACTAATATAAGTGTGTTTAGAGTCATTTTCATGCTAGAAATCGGGCAAAATCAAGGTTCTTAGTAGGAGGGGAAGTCTATAAAAATGGCAATTTTAGTCACCGGGAGGCTTTAAATAGTGGTTATTCAACATAAGGCATGATACAATTGATATTTTGAGTCATTTTTTGTACAGTCTAAAAAGCCCAATTTTTGATGAAAAACGATGACCCCGGACCTGTGGAACTTTGTCCAAATGGTCAGAAATGGCAATGTTTTTAATGTTTAATCTTTTGACTGTAAATGTTTGTCAGATGTGAATCATCACTTTTGGAACAAAAAAAAAGTGTGTTTAGAGTCATTTTCTTGCACGAAATTAGGCAAGATCAAGGTTCTTAGTAGTAGCAAAAAACTATTAAAATGGCAATTTAGGTCACTTGGAGGCCTTAAAAAGTGGTTATTGAATTTCAAATGCAATACACGTCACATTTTGAGTAATTTTTTGTACAGTCCAAAAATTCAATTTCTGATGAAAAACTAGACTTTGGACCTGTGGAACTTTTTCCGAATGGTCAGAAATGGTGATTTTTTAATGTTTAATCTTTTGACTGTAAATGACTGTCATATGTGAATCATCACTTTTTGAAACTAAAATAAGTGTGTTTAGAGTCATTTTCATGCTAGAAATCGGGCAAAATCAAGGTTCTGAGTAGGAGGGGAAGTCTATAAAAATGGCAATTTTAGTCACTGGGAGGCCTTAAAAAGTGGTTATTCAACATAAGGCATGATACAATTGATATTTTGAGTCATTTTTTGTACAGTCTAAAAAGCCCAATTTTTGATGAAAAACGATGACCCCGGACCTGTGGAACTTTGTCCAAATGGTCAGAAATGGTAATGTTTTTAATGTTTAAACTTTTGACTGTAAATGTTTGTCAGATGTGAATCATCACCTTTGGAACTAAAAAAAGTGTGTTTAGAGTCATTTTCTTGCACGAAATTAGGCAAGATCAAGGTTCTGAGTAGGAGCAAAAAACTATTAAAATGGCAATTTAGGTCACTGGGAGGCCTTAAAGAGTGGTTATTCAACTTGAAATGCAATACACGTGACATTTTGAGTAATTTTTTGTGCAGTCCCAAAAATTCAATTTCTGATGAAAAACTATGACTTTGGACCTGTGGAACTTTTTCCGAATGGTCAGAAATGGTGATTTTTTAATGTTTAATCTTTTGACTGTAAATGACTGTCATATGTGAATCATCACTTTTTGGAACTAAGATAAGTGTGTTTAGAGTCATTTTCATGCTAGAAATCGGGCAAAATCAAGGTTCTGAGTAGGAGGGGAAGTCTATAAAAATGCCAATTTTAGTCACTGGGAGGCCTTAAAAAGTGGTTATTCAACATAAGGCATGATACAATTGATATTTTGAGTCATTTTTTGTACAGTCTAAAAAGCCCAATTTTTGATGAAAAACGATGACCCCGGACCTGTGGAACTTTGTACAAATGGTCAGAAATGGTAATGTTTTTAATGTTTAAACTTTTGACTGTAAATGTTTGTCAGATGTGAATCATCACCTTTGGAACTAAAAAAAAGTGTGTTTAGAGTCATTTTCTTGCACGAAATTAGGCAAGATCAAGGTTCTGAGTAGGAGCAAAAAACTATTAAAATGGCAATTTAGGTCACTGGGAGGCCTTAAAGAGTGGTTATTCAACTTGAAATGCAATACACGTGACATTTTGAGTAATTTTTTGTACAGTCCCAAAAATTCAATTTCTGATGAAAAACTATGACTTTGGACCTGTGGAACTTTTTCCGAATGGTCAGAAATGGTGATTTTTTAATGTTTAATCTTTTGACTGTAAATGACTGTCATATGTGAATCATCACTTTTTGGAACTAAGATAAGTGTGTTTAGAGTCATTTTCATGCTAGAAATCGGGCAAAATCAAGGTTCTGAGTAGGAGGGGAAATCTATAAAAATGCCAATTTTAGTCACTGGGAGGCCTTAAAAAGTGGTTATTCAACATAAGGCATGATACAATTGATATTTTGATTCATTTTTTGTACAGTCTAAAAAGCCCAATTTTTGATGAAAAACGATGACCCCTAACCTGTGGAACTTTGTCCAAATGGTCAGAAATGGTAATGTTTTTAATGTTTAATCTTTTGACTGTAAATGTTTGTCAGATGTGAATCATCACTTTTGGAACAAAAAAAAGTGTGTTTAGAGTCATTTTCTTGCACGAAATTAGGCAAGATCAAGGTTCTTAGTAGTAGCAAAAACTATTAAAATGGCAATTTAGGTCACTTGGAGGCCTTAAAAAGTGGTTATTGAACTTCAAATGCAATACACGTCACATTTTGAGTAATTTTTTGTACAGTCCAAAAAATTCAATTTCTGATGAAAAACTAGACTTTGGACCTGTGGAACTTTTTCCGAATGGTCAGAAATGGTGATTTTTTAATGTTTAATCTTTTGACTGTAAATGACTGTCATATGTGAATCATCACTTTTTGGAACTAAAATAAGTGTGTTTAGAGTCATTTTCATGCTCGAAATAGGGTAAAATCAAGGTTCTGAGTAGGAGGGGAAGTCTATAAAAATGGCAATTTTAGTCACTGGGAGGCCTTAAAAGTGGTTATTCAACAATTGATATTTTGAGTCACTTATTGTACAGTGTAAAAGCCCAATTTTTGATGAAAAACGATGACCCCGGACCTGTGGAACTTTGTCCAAATGGTCAGAAATGGTAATGTTTTTAATGTTTAATCTTTTGACTGTAAATGTTTGTCAGATGTGAATCATCACTTTTGGAACTAAAAAAAGTGTGTTTAGAGCCATTATCTTGCACGAAATTAGGCAAGATCATGGTTCTTAGTAGGAGCAAAAAACTATTAAAATGGCAATTTAGGTTACTGGGAGGCCTTAAAAAGTGGTTATTCAACTTGAAATGCAATACACGTGACATTTTGGGTAATTTTTTGTACAGTCCAAAAAATTCAATTTCTGATGAAAAACTATGACTTTGGACCTGTGGAACTTTTTCCGAATGGTCAGAAATGGTGATTTTTTTAATGTTTAATCTTTCGACTGTAAATGTCTGTCGGATGTGAATCATCACTTTTGGAACTAAAAAAAGTGTGTTTAGAGTCATTTTCTTGCACGAAATTAGGCAAGATCAAGGTTCTGAGTAGGAGGAAAAGTTTATAAAAATGGCAATTTTGGTCACTGGGAGGCCTTAAAAAGTGGTTATTCAAATTGAAATGCGATACACGTGACATTTTGAGTAATTTTTGTACAGTCCAAAATGTCCAATTTCTGATTAAAAACGATTACCTCGAACCTGTGGAACTTTGTCCAAATGGTCAGAAATGGTGATGTTTTTAGTGTTTAAACTTTCAACTGTAAATGACTTTTGGATGTGAATAATCACTTTTGGAACTAAAATTTGTGTGTTTAGAGTCATTTTCATGCTCGAAATCGGACAAAAACCGGCTTCCGAAATATTAAACATTAAAATAGTTCCACAGGTCCGGGGTCATCGTTTTTCATCAGAAATTGGATTTTTTGGACTGTTCAAAATGTCAATTGTTTTATGCCTTATGTTGAATAAGCACTTTTAAGGCTTCCCAGTGAACATAATTGTCATTTTTATACAGTTTTTCTCCTAATCAGATGCTTTCATCAGAAAGTGTTTTTTTTTGGGCTATACAAAAATTTTCTTAAATGTCAATTGTTTCGTGCCTCATGTTGAATAACCACTTTTTAGGGCTTCCCAGAGAACATAATTGTCAGATTTTCTCCTATTCAGAACCTATATTTTGACTGATTTCGAGCATGAAAATGACTCTAAACACATTTATTTTAGTTCCAAAAGTGATGACTCATATCAGACAGGTATTTATAATTGAAAGATTAAACATTAAAAAATCACCAGTTTTGACCATTCAAAGAAAGTTCCACAGGTGCGGGGTCATCGTTTTTCATCAGAAATTGGATTTTTTGGACTGTACAAAAAAATATTTAAAATGTCAATTAAATTGTGCCTCATGTTGAATGGCCAATTTCTAAGGCTATGCAGTGAACAAAATTGTCAATTTTATACAGTTTTTCTCCTAATCGGAAGCTTGAATTTTGCCCGATTTTGAGCATGAAAATGACTCTAAACACACATATTTTAGTTCCAAAAGTGATGACTAACATCTGACAGTCATTTGCAGAGGAAAGACTGCACATTAAAAAATCACCATTTCTGACCATTCGGAGAAAATTCCACAGGTCCAGGGTCATCGTTTTTCATCAGAAATTGGATTTTTTAGACTGTACAAAAAACGACTCAAAATATCAATTGTATCATGGCTCATGTTGAATAAACACTTTTAAGGCCTCCCAGTGACCAAAATTGCCATTTTTATACACTTTCCCTCCTACTCAGAACCTTGATTTTGCCTGATTTCGAGCTTGAAAATCACTCTAAACACAGTTATTTTAGTTCTAAGAGTGATGATTCACATCAGACAGTCATTTACAGTCAAAAGATTAAACATTCAAAAATCACCATCACTGACCATCTGGAGGAAGTTCAACAGGTCTGGGTTCATCATTTTTCATCAGAAAATTGATTTCCTAGACTGCACAAAAAATGATTCAAAATGTAATTTGGATTGTGCCTCATTTTGAATAACCAATTATTTAGGCCTCACAGTGACTAAAATTGTCATTTTTACAGACTTTTCCTCCTACACAGAAGATTCTAATTTGACCTATTTCGGGCAGGAATATGACTCTAAAAACACTTATTTTAGTTCCAAAAGTGATAATTCACATTCAATAGTAATTTACGGTCAAAAGATTAAACATTAAAAAATCACCATTACTGACCATCTGGAGAAAATTCGACAGGTCCGGTGTCATCCATTTCATCACAAAATTAATTTTTTAGACTGTACAAAAAATTATTCAAAATGTCAATTGTATCGTTCCATATGTTGAATAACCACTTTTTAAGCCCTCACAGTGACGAAAATTGCCATTTTTACAGACTTATCCTCCTACTCAGAAGCTTCTATTTTGACTTATTTCAGGCAGGAAAATGACTTTAAACACACTTATTTTAGTTCCAAAAGTTATAATTCACATGCAATTATCATTTACAGTCGAAAGATTAAACATTAAAAAATCACCATTACTGACCATCTGGAGAAAGTTCGACAGGTCCACGGTCATCGCCTTTCATCGGAAAATATATTTTTTGAACTGGACAAAAAATTATTCAAAATGTCAATTGGATCACACCTCATGTTGAATAACCTCTTTTTAGAGCCTCACATTGAACAAAATTGCCATTTTTACAGATGTTTCCTCATACTCCGAAGCCTCTATTTTGGGCAGGAAAATGACTCTAAAAACACTTATTTTAGTTGAAAAAGTGATAATTCACATGCAATAGTCATTTACAGTCAAAAGATTAAACATTAAAAAATCACCATTACTGACCATCTGGAGAATGTTCGACAGGTCCGGGGTCATCATTTTTCATCAGAAAATTGATTTTTTGGACTATACAAAAAATTATTCAAAATGTCAATTGGATCGTGCCTTATGTTGAATAACAGCTTTTTTAGGCCTCACAGTGACCAAAATTGCCATTTTTACAGACTTTTCCTCCTACTCATAAGCTTCTATTTTGACATATTTCGGGCAGGAAAATTACTCTAAACACACTTATTGTAGTTCCAAAAGTGATAATTCACATGCAATAGTCATTTAGAGTCCAAAGATTAAACATTAAAAAATCACCATTACTGACCATCTGGAGAAAGTTCGACAGGTCCGGGGTTATCGATTTTCATCAGAATATTGATTTTTTGGACTGTACAAAACATTATTCAAAATGTCAATTGGATCTTGCCTCTTGTTAAATAACCACTTTTTTAGACCTCACAGTGACCAAAATTGTCATTTTTACATACTTTTCCTCCTACTCAGAAGCTTCTCTTTTGACCTATTACGGCCAGGAAAATGACTCTAACCACACTTATTTTAGTTCTAAAAGTGATAATTCACATGCAATAGTCATTTACATTTCAAAGATTAAACATTAAAAATCACCATTACTGGCCATCTGGGGAAAGTTCGACAGGTCAAGGGTCATCGTTTTTCATCACAAAATAGATTTTTTGGACTGTACATAAAATAATTCAAAATGTCATTTGGATCGTGCCTCATGTTGAATAACCACTTTTTAAATTCTCACAATGACCAAAATTGCCATTTTTACAGACTTTTTCTCCTACTCAGAAGCTTCTCTTTTGACATATTTCGGGTAGTAAAATGACTCTAAACACACTTATTTTAGTTCCAAAAGTGATAATTCACATGCAATATTCATTTACAGTTCAAAGATTAAACATTAAAAAAATCACCATTACTGACCATCTGGGGAAAGTTGGACAGGTCTGGGGTCATCGTTTTTCATCAGAAAATGTATTTTTGGACTGTACAAACTGTGATTCAAAATGTCAATTGGATTGTGCTTCATGTTGAATAACCACTTTTTAAAGCCTCAAAGTGATCAAAATTGCCATTTTTATAGACTTTTCCTCCTACTCAGAAGCTTCGGTTTTGACCAATTTCAGGAAGGAAAATTACTCTAAACACACTTATTTTAGTTCCAAAATTGATAATTTACATGCAACAGTCATTTACAGTCAAAAGATTAAACATTAAAAAATCACCATTACTGACTATCTGGGGAAAGTTGGACAGGTCTGGGGGTCATCGTTTTCATCAGAAAATTAATTTTTGGACTGTACAAAATGTGATTCAAAATGTCAATTGGATCGTGCCTCATGTTAAATAAAAACTTTTTAAAGCCTCAGTGACCAAAATTGCCATTTTTACAGACTATTCCTCCTACTCAGAAGCTTCTCTTTTGACCTATTACGGCCAGGAAAATGACTCTAAACACACTTATTTTAGTTCCAAAAGTGATAATTCACATGCAATAGTCATTTACATATCAAAGATTAAGCATTAAAAAATCACCATTACTGGCCATCTGGGGAAAGTTCGACAGATCGGGGGCATTGTTTTTCATCAGAAAATTGATGTTTTGGACTGTACAAAAAATGATTCAAAATGTCAATTGGATCGTGCCTCATGTTGAATAACCACTTTTTAAAGCCTCAAAGTGACCAAAATTGCCATTTTTATAGACTTTTCCTCCTACTCAGAAGCTTCTATTTTGACCAACTTCAGGAAGGAAATTGACTCTAAACACAGTTATTTTATTTGAAAAATGTATAAATGATATCCAACAGTCATTTACAGTCAAAAGATTAAACAATAAAAAATCACCATTACTGACCATCTGGGGAAAGTTGGACAGGTCCGGGGCATTGTTTTTCATCAGAAAATTGATTTTTTTAGACTGTACAAAAATAATTCAAAATGTCATTTGGATCGTGCCTCATGTTGAATAACCACTTTTTAAAGCCTCACAATGACCAAAATTGCCATTTTTACAGACTTTTTCTCCTACTCAGAAGCTTCTATTTTGACCTATTTCGGGCAGGAAAATGACTCTAAACACACTTATTTTAGTTCCAAAAGTGATAATTCACATGCAATAGTCATTTACAGTCAAAAGATTAAACATTAAAAAAATCACCATTACTGACCATCTGGAAAAAGTACAACAGGTGCGGGGCATTGTTTTTCATCAGAAAATTCATTTTTTTTGGACTGCACGAAAAATGATTCAAAATGCCAATTGGATTGTGCCTCATGTTATATAATAACTTTTTAAAGCCTCAAAGTGACCATAAATGGCATTTTTATACACTTCTCCTCCTACTCTGAAGCTTCTATTTTGACCAATTTCAGGCAAGAAAATGACTGTAAACACACTTATTTTAGATGAAAACTTAATAATTCACATCCAATAGTCATTTACAGTCAAAAGATTAAACATTAAAAAATCTCCATTACTGACCATCTGGGGAAAGTTCAACAGGTCAGGGGTCATCGTTTTTCATCACAAAATAGATTTTTGGACTGTACATAAAATAATTCAAAATGTCATTTGGATCGTGCCTCATGTTGAATAACCACTTTTTAAATCCTCACAGTGACCAAAATTGCCATTGTTACAGACTTGTTCTCCTACTTAGAAGCTTCTCTTTTGACATATTTCGGGCAGTAAAATGACTCTAAACACACTTATTTTAGTTCCAAAAGTGATAATTCACATGCAATATTCATTTACAGTTCAAAGATTAAACATTAAAAAATCACCATTACTGACCATCTGGAGAAAGTTCAACAGGTCCGGGGTTATCGATTTTCATCAGAATATTGATTTTTTGGACTGTACAAAACATTATTCAAAATGTCAATTGGATCTTGCCTCTTGTTGAATAACAACTTTTTTAGGCCTCACAGTGACCAAAATTGCCATTTTTACAGACTTTTCCTCCTACTCAGATGCTTCGATTTTGACAAATTTCGGGCAGGAAAATGCCTCTAAACACACTTATTTTAGTTCCAAAAGTAATAATTCACATGCAATAGTCATTTACAGTCAAAAGATTAAACATTAAAAAATCACCATTACTGAGCATCTGGAGAAACAAGTCCGGGGTCATTGTTTTTCATCAGAAAATTGATTTTTTGGACTGTACAATAAATGATTCAAAATGTCACTTGGACCGTGCCTCATGTTGAATAACCACTTTTTAAAGCCTCACATTGACAAAATTGCCATTTTTGCAGACTTTTCCTCCTACTCAGAAGCTTCTATTTTGACCAATTTCAGGCAGGAAAATGACTCTAACCACACTTATTTTAGTTGAAAACGTAATAATTCACATCCAACAGTCATTTACAGTCAAAAGATTAAACATTAAAAAATCCTCATTACTGACGATTGGGGAAAGTTCAACTGGTCGTGGTCACCGTTTTTTATCAGATAATTGATTTTCTGGACTGTGCAAAAAAAGATTCAAAATGTCAATTGGATCGCGCCTCATTTTGAATAACCACTTTTTAAAGACTCACAGTGACCAAAATTGCCATTTTTACAGACTTTTCCTCCTACTCAGAAATCATCCCCTTTGGTATTGCTTTGTTCACCCTAAATTGGCAGGGTATGCCCAGACGTGGGTCCCTTGCTCACTTTGCCACTGGATTCAAGATAGCCTGGCTGATGAGGGTTTTGAACCCTGAAACCGGTCCCAGGATGCTTGGTTCCGGTCCAGGGAAGACATGGCTTGGCAGTTCGGGCTGGACTGTTCCCATGAGGCACAGGGTCAGACTGATTTGCATATGGCCATGTCTGAACTGGGGTGGTGGAGTGAGCTAAATAATGATGATGGATTAAACCCAGATCAGTGGACTGGGGGTGAGTGTTTGATTTGCTCTAACGCTCCGTCCATCATCCCCTTTGGTATCGCTTTGTTCGCCCTAAGTTGGCAGGGTATGCCCAGACGTGGGTCCCTTGCTCACTTTGCCACTGGATTCAAGATAGTCTGGCTGATGAGGGTTTTGAACCCGAAACTGGTCCCAGAATGCTTGTTTCCGGTCCAGGGAAGACATGGCTTGGCAGTTCGGGCTGGACTGTTCCTATGAGGCACAGGGTCAGACTGATTTGCATATGGCCATGTCTGAACTGGGGTGGTGGAGTGAGCTAAAGAATGATGATGGATTAAACCCAGATCAGTTGACTGGGGGTGAGTGTTTGATTTGCTCTAACGCTCCGTCCATCATCCCCTTTGGTATCTCTTTTGACCTATAACGGCCCGGAAAATGACTCTAACCACACTTATTTTAGTTCCAAAAGTGATAATTCACATGCAATAGACATTTACATTTCAAAGATTAAACATTAAAAAATCACCATTACTGACCATCTGGAAAAAGTACAACAGGTCCAGGGCATTGTTTTTCATCAGAAAATTGATTTATTTGGACTGCACAAAAAATGATTCAAAATGCCAATTGGATTGTGCCCCATGTTATATAATCACTTTTTAAAGCCTCAAAGTGACCATAAATGGCATTTTTATAGACTACTCCTCCTACTCTGAAGCTTCTATTTTGACCAATTTCAGGCTGGAAAATGACTGTAAACACACTAATTTTATATGAAAACTTAATAATTCACATCCAATAGTCATTTACAGTCAAAAGATTAAACATTAAAAAATCTCCATTACCGACCATCTGGGGAAAGTTCAACAGGTCAGGGGTTATCGTTTTTCATCACAAAATAGATTTTTTGAACTGTACATAAAATAATTAAAAATGTTATTTGGATCGTGCCTCATGTTGAATAACCACTTTTTAAATCCTCACAGTGACCAAAATTGCAATTTTTACAGACTTTTTCTCCTACTCAGAAGCTTCTCTTTTGACATATTTCGGGCAGTAAAATGACTCTAAACACACTTATTTTAGTTCCAAAAGTGATAATTCAAATGCAGTATTAATTTACAGTTCAAAGATTAAACATTAAAAAATCACCATTACTGACCATCTGGGGAAAGTTGGACAGGTCTGGGGTCATCATTTTTCATCAGAAAATGTATTTTTTGGACTGAACAAAATGTGATTCAAAATGTCAATTGGATTGTGCTTCATGTTGAATAACCACTTTTTAAAGCCTCAAAGTGATCAAAATTGCCATTTTTATAGACTTTTCCTCCTACTCAGAAGATTCTATTTCGACCAATTTCAAGAAGGAAAATTACTCTAAACACACTTATTTTAGTTGCAAAATTGATAATTCACATGCAACAGTCATTTACAGTCAAAAGATTAAACATTAAAAAATCACCATTACTGACTATCTGGGGAAAGTTGGACAGGTCTGGGGGTCATTGTTTTTCATCAGAAAATGTATTTTTTGGAATGTACAAAATGTGATTCAAAATGTCAATTGGATCGTGCCTCATGTTAAATAAAAACTTTTTAAAGCCTCACAGTGACCAAAATTGCCATTTTTACAGACTATTCCTTCTACTCAGAAGCTTCTCTTTTGACCTATTACAGCCAGGAAAATGACTCTAAACACACTTATTTTAGTTCCAAAAGTGATAATTCACATGCAATAGTCATTTACATATCAAGGATTAAGCATTAAAAAATCACCATTACTGGCCATCTGGGGAAAGTTTGACAGGTCGGGGCATTGTTTTTCATCAGAAAATTGATGTTTTGGACTGTACAAAAAATGATTCAAAATGTCAATTGGATCGTGCCTCATGTTGAATAACCACTTTTTAAAGCCTCAAAGTGACCAAAATTGCAATTTTTATAGACTTTTCCTCCTACTCAGAAGCTTCTATTTTGACCAACTTCAGGAAGGAAATTGACTCTAAACACACTTATTTTATTTGAAAAATGTATAAATGATATCCAACAGTCATTTACAGTCAAAAGATTAAACAATAAAAAATCACCATTACTGACCATCTGGTGAAAGTTGGACAGGTCGAGGGTCATTGTTTTTCATGGGAAAATCGATTTTTGGACTGTAAAAAAAATTGTTCAAAATGTCAATTGGATCGTGCCTCATGTTGAATAACCACTTTTTAAAGCCTCACACTGACCAAAATTGCCAATTTTACAGACTTTTCCTCCTACTGTGATGCTTCTATTTTGACCAATTTCAGGCTGGAAAATGACTGTAAACACACTAATTTTATATGAAAACTTAATAATTCACATCCAATAGTCATTTACAGTCAAAAGATTAAACATTAAAAAATCTCCATTACCGACCATCTGGGGAAAGTTCAACAGGTCAGGGGTTATCGTTTTTCATCACAAAATAGATTTTTTGAACTGTACATAAAATAATTAAAAAATGTTATTTGGATCGTGCCTCATGTTGAATAACCACTTTTTAAATCCTCACAGTGACCAAAATTGCAATTTTTACAGACTTTTTCTCCTACTCAGAAGCTTCTCTTTTGACATATTTCGGGCAGTAAAATGACTCTAAACACACTTATTTTAGTTCCAAAAGTGATAATTCAAATGCAGTATTAATTTACAGTTCAAAGATTAAACATTAAAAAATCACCATTACTGACCATCTGGGGAAAGTTGGACAGGTCTGGGGTCATCATTTTTCATCAGAAAATGTATTTTTGGACTGAACAAAATGTGATTCAAAATGTCAATTGGATTGTGCTTCATGTTGAATAACCACTTTTTAAAGCCTCAAAGTGATCAAAATTGCCATTTTTATAGACTTTTCCTCCTACTCAGAAGATTCTATTTCGACCAATTTCAAGAAGGAAAATTACTCTAAACACACTTATTTTAGTTGCAAAATTGATAATTCACATGCAACAGTCATTTACAGTCAAAAGATTAAACATTAAAAAATCACCATTACTGACTATCTGGGGAAAGTTGGACAGGTCTGGGGGTCATTGTTTTTCATCAGAAAATGTATTTTTTGGAATGTACAAAATGTGATTCAAAATGTCAATTGGATCGTGCCTCATGTTAAATAAAAACTTTTTAAAGCCTCACAGTGACCAAAATTGCCATTTTTACAGACTATTCCTTCTACTCAGAAGCTTCTCTTTTGACCTATTACAGCCAGGAAAATGACTCTAAACACACTTATTTTAGTTCCAAAAGTGATAATTCACATGCAATAGTCATTTACATATCAAGGATTAAGCATTAAAAATCACCATTACTGGCCATCTGGGGAAAGTTTGACAGGTCGGGGGCATCGTTATTCATCAGAAAATTGATTTTTTGGACTGTACAAAAAATGATTCAAAATGTCAATTGGATCGTGCCTCATGTTGAATAACCACTTTTTAAAGCCTCAAAGTGACCAAAATTGCAATTTTTATAGACTTTTCCTCCTACTCAGAAGCTTCTATTTTGACCAACTTCAGGAAGGAAATTGACTCTAAACACACTTATTTTATTTGAAAAATGTATAAATGATATCCAACAGTCATTTACAGTCAAAAGATTAAACAATAAAAAAATCACCATTACTGACCATCTGGTGAAAGTTGGACAGGTCGAGGGTCATTGTTTTTCATGGGAAAATCGATTTTTTGGACTGTAAAAAAAATTGTTCAAAATGTCAATTGGATCGTGCCTCATGTTGAATAACCACTTTTTAAAGCCTCACACTGACCAAAATTGCCAATTTTACAGACTTTTCCTCCTACTGTGATGCTTCTATTTTGACCAATTTCAGGCACGAAAATGACTCTAAACACACTTATTTTAGTTGAAAACATAAAAATTCACATCCAACAGTCATTTACAGTCAAAAGATTAAACATTAAAAAATCACCATTACTGACCATCTGGGGAAAGTTCGACAGGTCCGGGGCATTGTTTTTCATCAGAAAATTGATTTTTTGCACTGTACAAAAAGTTATTCAAAATGTCAATTGGATCATGCCTCATGCTGAATAACCACTTTTTAAAGCCTCACAGTGACGAAAATTGCCATTTTTACAGACTTTTCCTCCTACTCAGAAGCTTCTATTTTGACAATTTCAGGAAGGAAAATGATGCTAAACACACTTATTTTAGTTCCAAAAGTGATAATTCACATGCAACAGTCATTTACACATAAAAGATTAAACATTAAAAATCACAGCTACTGACCTTCTGGGGAAAGTTTCACAGGTCCGGGGTCATCGTTTTTCATCACATAGGTTATTTTTTGGACTGTACAAAAAATGATTCACAATGTCAATTGGATCGTGCCTCATGTTGAATAACCACTTTTAAACCTCACAGTGACCAAAATTGCCATTTTTACAGACTTTTCCTCCTACTCAGAAGCTTCTTTTTTGACCAATTTCAGGCAGGAAAATGACTATAAACACACTTATTTCAGTTGAAAAAGTAATTCACATCCAACAGTCATTTACAGTCAAAAGATTAAACATTAAAAAATCACCATTACTGACCATCTGGAAAAAGTACAACAGGTCCGGGGCATTGTTTTTCATCAGAAAATTGATTTTTTTGGACTGCACAAAAAATGATTCAAAATGTCAATTGGATCGTGCCTCATGTTGTATAATCACTTTTTAAAGCCTCAAAGTGACCATAAATGGCATTTTTATAGACTTCTCCTCCTACTCTGAAGCTTCTATTTTGACCAATTTCGGGTAGGAAAATGACTCTAAACACTTATTTTAGTTCCAAAAGTGATAATTCACACGCAATAGTGATTTACAGTTCAAAGATTAAACATTAAAAAATCACCATTACTGACCATCTGGGCAAAGTTAAACATGTCTGGGGTCATCGTTTTTCATCAGAAAATCGATTTTTTAAACTGGACAAAAAATGATTCAAAATGTCACTTGGATTGTGCCTCATGTTGAATAACCACTTTTTAAAGCCTCACAGTGCCAAAAATTGCCTTTTTTACATACTTTTCCACCAACTCAGAAGCTTATCTTTTGTCCTATTTCGGGCAGGAAAATGACTCTAAACACACTTATTTTAGTTCCAAAAGTGATAATTCACATGCAACAGTCATTTACACTCAAAAGATTAAACATGAAAACATCACCATTACTGACCATCTGGGGATAGTTCGACAGGTCCAAGGCATCATTTTCCAGCAGAAAATTGATTTTTTGGAATGTTCAAAAAATTATTCAAAATGCCAATTGGATCGTGCCTCATGTTGAATAATCACTTTTTAAAACCTCACAGTGACCAAAATTGCCATTTTTACATATTTTTCCTCCTACTCAGAAGCTTCAATATTGACCGATTTCAGGCAGGAAAATGACTCTAAACACACTTATTTTAGTTCCAAAATTGATAATTCATATGCAATAGTTATTTGCGGTCAAAAGATTAAACATTAAAAAATCAGCATTACTGACCATCTGGAGAAAGTTTGACAGGTCCGGGATCATCGTTTTTCATCAGCAAATTGATTTTTTTTTTACTGTATAAAAATGATTCAAAATGTCAATTGGATCGTGCCTCATGTTGAATAACCACTTTTTAAGGCCTCAAAGTGACCAAAATTGCCATTTTTACAGACTTTTCCTCCTACTCAGAAGCTTCTATTTTGACCGATTTCATGCAGGAAAATGACTCTAAACACACTTATTTTAGTTCCAAAATTGATAATTCACATCCAACAGTCATTTACAGTCAAAAGATTAATCCTTAAAAAATCATTAAGAAATCACCATTACTGACCATCTGGAGAAAGTTCGACAGGTCCGGGGTCATTGTTTTTCATCAGAAAATTGATTTTTTGGACTGTACAAAAAATGATTCAAAATGTCAATTGGATCATGCCTCATGTTGAATAACCACTTTTTAAAGCCTCACAGTGACGAAAATTGCCATTTTTACATACTTTTCCTCCTACTCAGAAGCTTCTATTTTGACAATTTCAGGCAGGAAAATGACGCTAAACACACTTATTTTAGTTCCAAAAGTGATAATTCACATCCAACAGTCATTTACAGTCAAAAGATTAAACATTAAAAAATCACCATTACTGACCATCTGGGGAAAGTTCGACAGGTCCGGGGCATTGTTTTTCATCAGAAAATTTATTTTTTGCACTGTACAAAAAGTTATTCAAAATGTCAATTGGATCGTGCCTCATGTTGAATAACCACTTTTTAAAGCCTCACAGTGACGAAAATTGCCATTATTACTGACTTTTCCTCCTACTCAGAAGCTTCTATTTTGACAATTTCAGGCAGGAAAATGACGCTAAACACACTTATTTTAGTTCCAAAAGTGATAATTCACATGCAACAGTCATTTACACATAAAAGATTAAACATTAAAAAATCACAGCTACTGACCTTCTGGGGAAAGTTTCACAGGTCCGGGGTCATCGTTTTTCATCACATAGGTTATTTTTTGGACTGTACAAAAAATGATTCACAATGTCAATTGGATCGTGCCTCATGTTGAATAACCACTTTTTAAAGCCTCACAGTGACCAAAATTGCCATTTTTACAGACTTTTCTTCCTTCTCAGAAGATTCTATTTTGACCGATTTCGGGCAGAAAAATGACTCTAAACACACTTATTTTAGTTCCAAAAGTGATAATTCATATGCAATAGTTATTTACAGTCAAAAGATTAATCCTTAAAAAATCACCATTCCCAACCATCTGGAGAAAGTTCGACAGGTCTGGGGTCATCGTTTTTCATCAGAAAATTGATTTTTTGGACTATACAAAAAATGATTCAAAATGTCAATTGGATCATGCCTCATGTTGAATAACCACTTTTTAAAGCCTCACAGTGACCAAAATTGCCATTTTTAAAGACTTTTCTTCCTTCTCAGAAGATTCTATTTTGACCGATTTCGGGCAGAAAAATGACTCTAAACACAGTTATTTTAGTTCCAAAAGTGATAATTCATATGCAATAGTTATTTACAGTCAAAAGATTAAACATTAAAAAATCACCATTCCCAACCATCTGGAGAAAGTTCGACAGGTCCGGAGTCATAGTTTTTCATCAGAAAATTGATTTTTTGGACTATACAAAAAATGATTTAAAATGTCAATTGTATCGTGCCTCACATTGAATAACCACTTTCTAAGGCCTCACAGTGACCAAAATTGCCATTTGTACTGACTTTTGCTCCTACTCAGAAGCTTCTAATTTGACTTATTTCGGGCAGGAAAATGTCTCTAAACACACTTATTTTAGTTCCAAAAGTGATAATTCACATGCAATAGTTATTTCCAGTCAAAAGATTAAACATTAAAAAATCACCATTCCTGACCATCTGGAGAAAGTTCGACAGGTCCGGGGTCATCGTTTTTCATCAGAAAATTGATTTTTTTGGACTATACAAAAAATGATTCAAAATGCCAATTGGATCGTGCCTCGTGTTGAATACCCACTTTTTAAAGCCTCACAGTGACCAAAATTGCCATTTTTACAGACTTTTATTCCTTCTCAGAAGATTCTATTTTGACCGATTTCGGGCAGAAAAATGACTCTAAACACACTTATTTTAGTTCCAAATGTGATAATTCGTATGCAATAGTTTATTACAGTCAAAAGATTAAACATAAAAAAATCACCATTCCCAACCATCTGGAGAAAGTTCGCCAGGAAAATTGATTTTTGGACTATACAAGAAATGATTCAAAATGTCAATTGGATCATGTTGAATAACCACTTTTTAAAGCCTCACAGTGACCAAAATTACCATTTTTAAAGACTTTTCTTCCTTCTCAGAAGATTCTATTTTGACCGATTTCGGGCAGAAAAATGACTCTAAACACACTTATTTTAGTTCAATAAGTGATAATTCATATGCAATAGTTATTTACAGTCAAAAGATTAAACATTAAAAAATTGCCATTCCCAACCATCTGGAGAAAGTTCGACAGGTCCGGGTCATCGTTTTTCGTCGCAAAATTGATTTTTTGGACTATACAAGAAATGATTCAAAATGCCAATTGGATCATGCCTCATGTTGAATAACCACTTTTTAAAGCCTCACAGTGACCAAATTTGCCATTTTTAAAGACTTTTCTTCCTTCTCAGAAGATTCTATTTTGACCGATTTCGGGCAGAAAAATGACTCTAAACATACCTATTTTAGTTCCAAAAGTGAGAATTCATATGTAATAGTTATTTACAGTCAAAAGATTAAACATTAAAAATCACCATTCCCAACCACTTGGAAAAAGTTAGTCATCGTTTTTCATCAGAAAATTGATTTTTTGGACTATACAAAAAATGATTCAATATGTCAATTGGATCATGCCTCATGTTGAATAACCACTTTTTAAAGCCTCACAGTGACCAAAATTGCCATTTTTATAGACTGTTCATCCCTAGAAAAATGACTCTAAACACACTTATTTTAGTTCCAAAAGTAATAATTCATTTGCAATAGTTATTTACAGTCAAAATATTAAACATTAAAAAATCACCATTCCCAACCATCTGGAGAAAGTTCGACAGGTCCGGGGTCATCGTTTTTCGTCGCAAAATTGATTTTTTGGACTATACAAGAAATGATTCAAAATGCCAATTGGATCATACCTCATGTTGAATAACCACTTTTTAAGGCCTCACAGTGACCAAAATTGCCATTTTTACAGACTTTTCTTCCTTCTCAGAAGCTTCTATTTTGACCGATTTTGGGCAGGAAAATGACTCTAAACACACTTATTTTAGTTCCAAATGTGATAATTCGTATGCAATAGTTAATTACAGTCAAAAGATTAAACATAATAAAATCACCATTCCCAACCATCTAGAGAAAGTTCGACAGGTCCTGATCGTTTTTCATCAGAAAATTGATTTTTTTTGGACTATATAAGAAATGAGTCAAAATGTCAATTGGATCATGCCTCATGTTGAATAACCACTTTTTAAAGCCTCACAGTGACCAAAATTACCATTTTTAAAGACTTTTCTTCCTTCTCAGAAGATTCTATTTTGACCGATTTCGGGCAGAAAAATGACTCTCAACACACTTATTTTAGTTCAAAAAGTGATAATTCACATCCAACAGTCATTTACAGTCAAAAGATTAATCCTTAAAAAATCATTAAGAAATCACCGTTCCCAACCATTTGGAGAAAGTTCGACAAATCCGGGGTCCCCGTTTTTCATCAGCAAATTGATTTTTTGGACTATACAAAAAATGATTCAAAATGCCAATTGGATCATGCCTCATGTTGAATAACCACTTTTTAAAGCCTCACAGTGACCAAAATTACCATTTTTAAAGACTTTTCTTCCTTCTCAGAAGATTCTATTTTGACCGATTTCGGGCAGAAAAATGACTCTAAACACACTTATTTTAGTTCCAAAAGTGATAATTCATATGCAATAGTTATTTACAGTCAAAAGATTAAACATTAAAAAATCACCATTCCCAACCATCTGGAGAAAGTTCGACAGGTCCGGGGTCATCGTTTTTCATCAGAAAATTGATTTTTTAGACTATACAAAAAATGATTCAAAATGTCAATTCTATCATGCCTCATGTTGAATAACCACTTTTTAAAGCCCCACAGTGACCAAAATTGCCATTTTTAAAGATTTATCTTCCTTCTCAGAAGATTCTATTTTGACCGATTTCGGGCAGAAAAATGACTCTAAACACACTTATTTTAGTTCCAAAAGTGATAATTCATATGCAATAGTTATTTACAGTCAAATGATTAAACATTAAAAAATCACCATTCCCAACCATCTGGAGAAAGTTCGCCGAGTCCGGGGTCATCGTTTTTCATCAGAAAATTGATTTTTTGGACTGTACAAAAAATGATTCAAAATGCCAATTGGATCATGTCTCATGTTGAATAACCAGTTTTTAAAGCCTCACGGTGACCAAAATTGCCATTTTTAAGGACTTTTCTTCCTTCTCAGAAGATTCTATTTTGACCGATTTCGGGCAGAAAAATGACTCTAAACACACTTATTTTAGTTCCAAAAGTGATAATTCATATGCAATAGTTATTTACAGTCAAAATATTAAACATTAAAAAATCACCATTCCCAACCATCTGGAGAAAGTTCGACAGGTCCGGGGTCATCGTTTTTCATCAGAAAATTGATTTTTTGGACTATACAAAAAATGATTCAAAATGTCAGTTGGATCATGCCTCATGTTGAATAACCACTTTTTAAAGCCTCACAGTGATCAAATTTGACATTTTTAAAGACTTTTCTTCCTTCTCAGAAGATTCTATTTTGACCGATTTCGGGCAGAAAAATGACTCTAAACACACTTATTTTAGTTCCAAAAGTGATAATTCATATGCAATAGTTATTTACAGTCAAAAGATTAAACATTAAAAAATCACCATTCCCAACCATCTGGAGAAAGTTCGACAGGTCCGGGGTCATCGTTTTTCATCAGAAAATTGATTTTTTGGACTATACACAAAATGATTCAAAATGTCAGTTGGATAATGCCTCATGTTGAATAACCACTTTTTAAAGCCTCACAGTGATCAAATTTGACATTTTTAAAGACTTTTCTTCCTTCTCAGAAGATTCTATTTTGACCGATTTCGGGCAGAAAAATGACTCTAAACACACTTATTTTAGTTCAAAAAGAGATAATTCATATGCAATAGTTATTTACAGTCAAAAGATTAAACATTAAAAAATCACCATTCCCAACCATCTGGAGAAAGTTCGACAGGTCCGGGGTCATCGTTTTTCGTTGCAAAATTGATTTTTGGACTATACAAGAAATGATTCAAAATGCCAATTGGATCATGCCTCATGTTGAATAACCACTTTTTAAAGCCTCACAGTGACCAAAATTACCATTTGTAAAGACTTTTCTTCCTTCTCAGAAGATTCTATTTTGACTGATTTCGGGCAGAAAAATGACTCTAAACACACTTATTTTAGTTCAAAAAGTGATAATTCACATCCAACAGTCATTTACAGTCAAAAGATTAATCCTTAAAAAATCATTAAAAAATCACCATTCCCAACCATCTGGAGAAAGTTCGACAGATCCGGGGTCATCGTTTTTCATCAGAAAATTGATTTTTTGGACTATACAAAAAATGATTCAAAATGTCAATTGGATCATGCCTCATGTTGAATAACCACTTTTTAAAGCCTCACAGTGACCAAAATTGCCATTTTTAAAGACTTTTCTTCCTTCTCAAAAGGTTCTATTTTGATAGATTTCGGGCAGAAAAATAACTCTAAACAAACTTATTTTAGTTCCAAAAGTGATAATTCATATGCAATAGTTATTTACAGTCAAAAGATTAAACATAAAAAAATCACCATTCCCAACCATCTGGAGAAAGTTCGCCAGGTCCGGATCGTTTTTAATCGCAAAATTGATTTTTTGGACTATACAAGAAATGATTCAAAATGTCAATTGGATCATGTTGAATAACCACTTTTTAAAGCCTCACAGTGACCAAAATTCCCATTTTTACAGATTTTTCCTCCTACTCAGAAGTTTCTATTTTGATTGATTTTTGGAAGGAAAATTACTCTAAACACACTTATTTTAGTTCCAAAAGTGATAATTCACATGCAATAGTTATTTACAGTCAAATGAATAAACATTAAAAAAATCACCATTCCTGACCATCTCAAGAAAGTTCGACAGGTCCGGGGTCATCGTTTTTCATCAGAAAATTGATTTTTTGGACTGTACAAAAAATGATTCAAAATGTCAATTGGATGGTGCCTCATTTTGAATTATCACTTTTTACAGCCTCACATTGACCAAAATTGCCATTTTTACAGACTTTTCCTCCTACTCAGAAGTTTCGATTTTGACTGATTTCGGGCAGGAAAATTATTCTAAACACACTTATTTTAGTTCCAAAAGTGATAATTCACATGCAATAGCTATTTACAGTCAAAGGATTAAACATAAAAAAATCACCATTCCTGACCATCTGGAGAAAGTTCGATAGGTCCGGGGTCATCATTTTTCATCAGAAAATTAATTTTTTTGTACTGTACAAAAAATGATTCAAAATGTTGATTGGATTGTGCCTCATGTTGAATAACCACTTTTTAAACCATCACAATGACCAGGTCCGGGGTCATCGTTTTTCATCAGAAAATTGATTTTTTGAACTATACAAAAAATTATTCAAAATGTCAATTGGATCATACCTCATGTTGAATAACCACTTTTTAAAGCCTCACAGTAACCAAAATTGCCATTTTTAAAGACTTTTCTTCCTTCTCAGAAGATTCTATTTTGACCGATTTCGGGCAGAAAAATGACTCTAAACACACTTATTTTAGTTCCAAAAGTGATAATTCATATGCAATAGTTATTTACAGTCAAAAGATTAAACATTAAAAAATCACCATACCCAACCATCTGGAGAAAGATCGACAGGTCCGGGGTCATCGTTTTTCATCAGAAAATTGATTTTTTGAACTATACAAAAAATGATTCAAAATGTCAATTGGATCATACCTCATGTTGAATAACCACTTTTTAAAGCCTCACAGTAACCAAAATTGCCATTTTTAAAGACTTTTCTTCCTTTTCGGAAGATTCTATTTTGACCGATTTCGGGCAGAAAAATGACTCTAAACACACTTATTTTAGTTCCAAAAGTGATAATTCATATGCAATAGTTATTTACAGTCAAAAGATTAAACATTAAAAAATCACCATACCCAACCATCTGGAGAAAGATCGACGGGTCCGGGGTCATCGTTTTTCATCAGAAAATTGATTTTTTGAACGATACAAAAAATGATTCAAAATGTCAATTGGATCATACCTCATGTTGAATAACCACTTTTTAAAGCCTCACAGTGACCAAAATTGCCATTTTTAAAGACTTTTTTTCCTTCTCAGAAGATTCTATTTTGACCGATTTCGGGCAGAGAAATGACTCTAAACACACTTATTTTAGTTCCAAAAGTGATAATTCATATGCAATAGTTATTTACAGTCAAAAGATGAAACATTAAAAAATCACCATTCCCAACCATCTGGAGAAAGTTCGACAGGTCCGGGGTCATCGTTTTTCATCAGAAAATTGATTTTTTGGACGATACAAAAAATGATTCAAAATGTCAATTGGATCATACCTCATGTTGAATAACCACTTTTTATAGCCTCACAGTAACCAAAATTGCCATTTTAAAAGACTTTTCTTCCTTCTCAGAAGATTCTATTTTGACCGATTTCGGGCAGAAAAATTACTCTAAACACACTTATTTTAGTTCAAAAAGTGATAATTCACATCCAACAGTCATTTACAGTCAAAAGATTAATCCTTAAAAAATCATTAAGAAATCACCATTCCCAACCATCTGGAGAAAGTTCGACAGGTCCGGGGTCATCGTTTTTCATCAGAAAATTGATTTTTTGGACTGTACAAAAAATGATTCAAAATGTCAATTGGATCATGCCTCATGTTGAATAACCACTTTTTAAAGCCTCACAGTGACCAAAATTGCAATTTTTAAAGAATTTTGTTCCTTTTCAGAAGATTCTATTTTGACCGATTCTGGGCAGAAAAATGACTCTAAACATACTTATTTTAGTTCCAAAAGTGATAAACATTAAAAAATCAATATTCTTGACCATCTGGAGAAGGTTCGACAGGTCCGAGGTCATCGTTTTTCATCAGAAAATTGATTTTTTGAACTGTACAAAAAATTATTCAAAATGTCGATTGGATCGTGCCTCATGTTGAATAACCACTTTTTAAACCCTCACAGTGACCAAAATTCCCATTTTTACAGACTTTTCCTCCTACTCGGAAGCTTCTATGTTGACTGATTTTGGGCAGGAAAATTACTCTAAACACACTTATTTTAGTTCCAAAAGTGATAATTCACATGCAATATATTTACAGTCAAAATATGAAACATTGAAAAATCAATATTCCTGACCATCTGGAGAAGGTTCGACAGGTCCGAGGTCATCGTTTTTCATTAGAAAATAGATTTTTTAGACTGTACAACAAATGATTCAATATGTCAATTGCATCGTGCCTCATGTTGAATAACCACTCTTTGAACCCTCAAAGTGACCAAAATTGCCATTTTTACAGATTTTTCCTCCTACTCAGAAGCTTCTATTTTGACTGATTTTTGGAAGGAAAATTACTCTAAACACACTTATTTTAGTTCCAAAAGTGATAATTCACATGCAATAGTTATTTACAGTCAAATGAATAAACATTAAAAAAATCACCATTCCTGACCATCTCAAGAAAGTTCGACAGGTCCGGGGTCATCGTTTTTCATCAGAAAATTGATTTTTGGACTGTACAAAAAATGATTCAAAATGTCAATTGGATGGTGCCTCATTTTGAATTACCACTTTTTACAGCCTCACATTGACCAAAATTGCCATTTTTACAGACTTTTCCTCCTACTCAGAAGCTTCGATTTTGACTGATTTCGGGCAGGAAAATTATTCTAAACACACTTATTTTAGTTCCAAAAGTGATAATTCACATGCAATAGCTATTTACAGTCAAAGGATTAAACATAAAAAAATCACCATTCCTGACCATCTGGAGAAAGTTCGATAGGTCCGGGGTCATCATTTTTCATCAGAAAATTAATTTTTTTGTACTGTACAAACAATGATTCAAAATGTCAATTGCATCGTGCCTCATGTTGAATAACCACTCTTTGAACACTCAAAGTGACCAAAATTGCCATTTTTACAGATTTTTCCTCCTACTCAGAAGCTTCTATTTTGACAGATTTTTGGAAGGAAAATTACTCTAAACACACTTATTTTAGTTCCAAAAGTGATAATTCACATGCAATAGTTATTTACAGTCAAATGAATAAACATTAAAAAAATCACCATTCCTGACCATCTCAAGAAAGTTCGACAGGTCCGGGGTCATCGTTTTTCATCAGAAAATTGATTTTTTGGACTGTACAAAAAATGATTCAAAATGTCAATTGGATGGTGCCTCATGATGAATAACTACTTTTTAAAGCCTCAAAGTGACCAAAATTGCAATTTTTCAAGACTTTTCTTCCTTCTCAGAAGATTCTGGGGCATATTAGCAAGACCCACGTTAAAATTATCGCCGTTTTAGCTGCAGGAAACTGCCGCTAAAACGGCGATAATGGGCTTGCTAATATGCGTTATGGAATTCCAATAAAAGCCCAGGTTAGATGTCCTGCACATCTAACCTGGGCTTCTATTGGAATTCTATAACGCATATTAGCAAGCCCATTATTGCCGTTTTAGCGGCAGTTTCCTGCCGCTAAAACGGCGATTATTTTAACGTGGGTCTTGCTAATATGCCCCTCTATTTTGACCGATTCCGGGCAGAAAAATGACTCTAAACACACTTATTTTAGTTCCAAAAGTGATAATTCATTTGCAATAGTTATTTACAGTCAAAAGTTTAAACATTAAAAAATCACCATTCCCAACCATCTGGAGAAAGTTTGACAGGTGCGGGGTGATCGTTTTTCATCAGAAAATGGATTTTTTGGACTATACAAAAAATGATTCAAAATATCAATTGGATCATGCCTCATGTTGAATAACCACTTTTTAAAGCCTCACAGTGACCAAAATTGCCATTTTTAAAGATTTTCTTCCTTCTCAGAAGATTCTATTTTGACCGATTTTGGGCAGAAAAATGACTCTAAACACACTTATTTTAGTTCCAAAAGTGATAATTCATATGCAATAGTTATTTACAGTCAAATGATTAAACATTAAAAAATCACCATTCCCAACCATCTGGAGAAAGTTCGACAGGTCCGGGGTCATCGTTTTTCATCAGAAAATTGATTTTTGGGACTATACACAAAATGATTCAAAATGTCAGTTGGATCATGCCTCATGTTGAATAACCACTTTTTAAAGCCTCACAGTGATCAAATTTGACATTTTTAAAGACTTTTCTTCCTTCTCAGAAGATTCTATTTTGACCGATTTCGGGCAGAAAAATGACTCTAAACACACTTATTTTAGTTCCAAAAGTGATAATTCATATGCAATAGTTATTTACAGTCAAAAGATTAAACATTAAAAAATCACCATTCCCAACCATCTGGAGAAAGTTCGACAGGTCCGGGGTCATCGTTTTTCATCAGAAAATTGATTTTTTGGACTATACACAAAATGATTCAAAATGTCAGTTGGATAATGCCTCATGTTGAATAACCACTTTTTAAAGCCTCACAGTGATCAAATTTGACATTTTTAAAGACTTTTCTTCCTTCTCAGAAGATTCTATTTTGACCGATTTCGGGCAGAAAAATGACTCTAAACACACTTATTTTAGTTCAAAAAGAGATAATTCATATGCAATAGTTATTTACAGTCAAAAGATTAAACATTAAAAAATCACCATTCCCAACCATCTGGAGAAAGTTCGACAGGTCCGGGGTCATCGTTTTTCGTTGCAAAATTGATTTTTTGGACTATACAAGAAATGATTCAAAATGCCAATTGGATCATGCCTCATGTTGAATAACCACTTGTTAAAGCCTCACAGTGACCAAAATTGCCATTTTTAAAGACTTTTCTTCCGTCTCAGAAGATTCTATTTTGACTGATTTCGGGCAGAAAAATGACTCTAAACACACTTATTTTAGTTCAAAAAGTGATAATTTACATCCAACAGTCATTTACAGTCAAAAGATTAATCCTTAAAAAATCATTAAGAAATCACCATTCCCAACCATCTGGAGAAAGTTCGACAAATCCGGGGTCCCCGTTTTTCATCAGAAAATTGATTTTTTGGACTATACAAAAAATGATTCAAAATATCAATTGGATCATGCCTCATGTTGAATAACCACTTTTTAAAGCCTCACAGTGACCAAAATTACCATTTTTAAATACTTTTCTTCCTTCTCAGAAGATTCTATTTTGATAGATTTCGGGCAGAAAAATGACTCTAAACACACTTATTTTAGTTCCAAAAGTGATAATTCATATGCAATAGTTATTTACAGTCAAAAGATTAAACATAAAAAAATCACCATTCCCAACCATCTGGAGAAAGTTCGCCAGGTCCGGATCGTTTTTAATCGCAAAATTGATTTTTTGGACTATACAAGAAATGATTCAAAATGTCAATTGGATCATGTTGAATAACCACTTTTTAAAGCCTCACAGTGACCAAAATTCCCATTTTTACAGATTTTTCCTCCTACTCAGAAGTTTCTATTTTGATTGATTTTTGGAAGGAAAATTACTCTAAACACACTTATTTTAGTTCCAAAAGTGATAATTCACATGCAATAGTTATTTACAGTCAAATGAATAAACATTAAAAAAATCACCATTCCTGACCATCTCAAGAAAGTTCGACAGGTCCGGGGTCATCGTTTTTCATCAGAAAATTGATTTTTTGGACTGTACAAAAAATGATTCAAAATGTCAATTGGATGGTGCCTCATTTTGAATTATCACTTTTTACAGCCTCACATTGACCAAAATTGCCATTTTTACAGACTTTTCCTCCTACTCAGAAGTTTCGATTTTGACTGATTTCGGGCAGGAAAATTATTCTAAACACACTTATTTTAGTTCCAAAAGTGATAATTCACATGCAATAGCTATTTACAGTCAAAGGATTAAACATAAAAAATCACCATTCCTGACCATCTGGAGAAAGTTCGATAGGTCCGGGGTCATCATTTTTCATCAGAAAATTAATTTTTTTGTACTGTACAAAAAATGATTCAAAATGTTGATTGGATTGTGCCTCATGTTGAATAACCACTTTTTAAACCATCACAATGACCAGGTCCGGGGTCATCGTTTTTCATCAGAAAATTGATTTTTTGAACTATACAAAAAATTATTCAAAATGTCAATTGGATCATACCTCATGTTGAATAACCACTTTTTAAAGCCTCACAGTAACCAAAATTGCCATTTTTAAAGACTTTTCTTCCTTCTCAGAAGATTCTATTTTGACCGATTTCGGGCAGAAAAATGACTCTAAACACACTTATTTTAGTTCCAAAAGTGATAATTCATATGCAATAGTTATTTACAGTCAAAAGATTAAACATTAAAAAATCACCATACCCAACCATCTGGAGAAAGATCGACAGGTCCGGGGTCATCGTTTTTCATCAGAAAATTGATTTTTTGAACTATACAAAAAATGATTCAAAATGTCAATTGGATCATACCTCATGTTGAATAACCACTTTTTAAAGCCTCACAGTAACCAAAATTGCCATTTTTAAAGACTTTTCTTCCTTTTCGGAAGATTCTATTTTGACCGATTTCGGGCAGAAAAATGACTCTAAACACACTTATTTTAGTTCCAAAAGTGATAATTCATATGCAATAGTTATTTACAGTCAAAAGATTAAACATTAAAAAATCACCATACCCAACCATCTGGAGAAAGATCGACGGGTCCGGGGTCATCGTTTTTCATCAGAAAATTGATTTTTTGAACGATACAAAAAATGATTCAAAATGTCAATTGGATCATACCTCATGTTGAATAACCACTTTTTAAAGCCTCACAGTGACCAAAATTGCCATTTTTAAAGACTTTTTTTCCTTCTCAGAAGATTCTATTTTGACCGATTTCGGGCAGAGAAATGACTCTAAACACACTTATTTTAGTTCCAAAAGTGATAATTCATATGCAATAGTTATTTACAGTCAAAAGATGAAACATTAAAAAATCACCATTCCCAACCATCTGGAGAAAGTTTGACAGGTCCCGGGTCATCATTTTTCATCAGAAAATAGATTTTTGGAAGATACAAAAAATGATTCAAAATGTCAATTGGATCATACCTCATGTTGAATAACCACTTTTTATAGCCTCACAGTAACCAAAATTGCCATTTTAAAAGACTTTTCTTCCTTCTCAGAAGATTCTATTTTGACCGATTTCGGGCAGAAAAATTACTCTAAACACACTTATTTTAGTTCAAAAAGTGATAATTCACATCCAACAGTCATTTACAGTCAAAAGATTAATCCTTAAAAAATCATTAAGAAATCACCATTCCAACCATCTGGAGAAAGTTCGACAGGTCCGGGGTCATCGTTTTTCATCAGAAAATTGATTTTTTGGACTGTACAAAAAATGATAAAAAATGTCAATTGGATCATGCCTCATGTTGAATAATCACTTTTTAAAGCCTCACAGTGACCAAAATTGCAATTTTTAAAGACTTTTCTTCCTTCTCAGAAGATTCTATTTTGACCGATTCTGGGCAGAAAAATGACTCTAAACATACTTATTTTAGTTCCAAAAGTGATAAACATTAAAAAATCAATATTCTTGACCATCTGGAGAAGGTTCGACAGGTCCGAGGTCATCGTTTTTCATCAGAAAATTGATTTTTTGAACTGTACAAAAAATTATTCAAAATGTCGATTGGATCGTGCCTCATGTTGAATAACCACTTTTTAAACCCTCACAGTGACCAAAATTCCCATTTTTACAGACTTTTCCTCCTACTCGGAAGCTTCTATGTTGACTGATTTTGGGCAGGAAAATTACTCTAAACACACTTATTTTAGTTCCAAAAGTGATAATTCACATGCAATATATTTACAGTCAAAATATGAAACATTGAAAAATCAATATTCCTGACCATCTGGAGAAGGTTCGACAGGTCCGAGGTCATCGTTTTTCATTAGAAAATAGATTTTTTAGACTGTACAACAAATGATTCAATATGTCAATTGCATCGTGCCTCATGTTGAATAACCACTCTTTGAACCCTCAAAGTGACCAAAATTGCCATTTTTACAGATTTTTCCTCCTACTCAGAAGCTTCTATTTTGACTGATTTTTGGAAGGAAAATTACTCTAAACACACTTATTTTAGTTCCAAAAGTGATAATTCACATGCAATAGTTATTTACAGTCAAATGAATAAACATTAAAAAAATCACCATTCCTGACCATCTCAAGAAAGTTCGACAGGTCCGGGGTCATCGTTTTTCATCAGAAAATTGATTTTTTGGACTGTACAAAAAATGATTCAAAATGTCAATTGGATGGTGCCTCATTTTGAATTACCACTTTTTACAGCCTCACATTGACCAAAATTGCCATTTTTACAGACTTTTCCTCCTACTCAGAAGCTTCGATTTTGACTGATTTCGGGCAGGAAAATTATTCTAAACACACTTATTTTAGTTCCAAAAGTGATAATTCACATGCAATAGCTATTTACAGTCAAAGGATTAAACATAAAAAAATCACCATTCCTGACCATCTGGAGAAAGTTCGATAGGTCCGGGGTCATCATTTTTCATCAGAAAATTAATTTTTTTGTACTGTACAAACAATGATTCAAAATGTCAATTGCATCGTGCCTCATGTTGAATAACCACTCTTTGAACACTCAAAGTGACCAAAATTGCCATTTTTACAGATTTTTCCTCCTACTCAGAAGCTTCTATTTTGACAGATTTTTGGAAGGAAAATTACTCTAAACACACTTATTTTAGTTCCAAAAGTGATAATTCACATGCAATAGTTATTTACAGTCAAATGAATAAACATTAAAAAAATCACCATTCCTGACCATCTCAAGAAAGTTCGACAGGTCCGGGGTCATCGTTTTTCATCAGAAAATTGATTTTTTGGACTGTACAAAAAATGATTCAAAATGTCAATTGGATGGTGCCTCATGATGAATAACTACTTTTTAAAGCCTCAAAGTGACCAAAATTGCAATTTTTCAAGACTTTTCTTCCTTCTCAGAAGATTCTGGGGCATATTAGCAAGACCCACGTTAAAATTATCGCCGTTTTAGCTGCAGGAAACTGCCGCTAAAACGGCGATAATGGGCTTGCTAATATGCGTTATGGAATTCCAATAAAAGCCCAGGTTAGATGTCCTGCACATCTAACCTGGGCTTCTATTGGAATTCTATAACGCATATTAGCAAGCCCATTATTGCCGTTTTAGCGGCAGTTTCCTGCCGCTAAAACGGCGATTATTTTAACGTGGGTCTTGCTAATATGCCCTCTATTTTGACCGATTCCGGGCAGAAAAATGACTCTAAACACACTTATTTTAGTTCCAAAAGTGATAATTCATTTGCAATAGTTATTTACAGTCAAAAGTTTAAACATTAAAAAATCACCATTCCCAACCATCTGGAGAAAGTTTGACAGGTGCGGGGTGATCGTTTTTCATCAGAAAATGGATTTTTTGGACTATACAAAAAATGATTCAAAATATCAATTGGATCATGCCTCATGTTGAATAACCACTTTTTAAAGCCTCAAAGTGACCAAAATTCCCATTTTTAAAGACTTTTCTTCCTTCTCATAACATTCTATTTTGACCAATTTCGGGCAGAAAAATGATATAAACACACTTATTTTAGTTCAAAAAGTGATAATTCACATCCAACAGTCATTTACAGTCAAAAGATTAATCCATAAAAAATCATTAAAAAATCACCATTCCCAACCATCTGGAGAACGTTCGACAGGTCCGGGGTCAACGTTTTTCATCAGAAAATTGATTTTTTGGACTGTACAAAAAATGATTCAAAATGTCAATTGGATCATGCCTCATGTTGAATAATCACTTTTTAAAGCCTCACAGTGACCAAAATTGCCATTTTTAAAGCCTTTTCTTCCTTCTCAGAAGATTATATTTTGACCGATTTCGGGCAGAAAAATGACTCTAAACACACTTGTTTTAGTTCCAAAAGTGATAATTCATATGCAATAGTTATTTACAGTCAAAAGATTAAACATTAAAAAATCACCATTCCCAACCATCTGGAGAAAGTTCGACAGGTCCGGGGTCATCGTTTTTCATCAGAAAATTGATTTTTGGACTATACACAAAATGATTCAAAATGTCAGTTGGATAATGCCTCATGTTGAATAACCACTTTTTAAAGCCTCACAGTGATCAAATTTGAAATTTTTAAAGACTTTTCTTCCTTCTCAGAAGATTCTATTTTGACCGATTTCGGGCAGAAAAATGACTCTAAACACACTTATTTTAGTTCAAAAAGAGATAATTCATATGCAATAGTTATTTACAGTCAAAAGATTAAACATTAAAAAATCACCATTCCCAACCATCTGGAGAAAGTTCGACAGGTCCGGGGTCATCGTTTTTCGTTAGCAAAATTGATTTTTTGGACTATACAAGAAATGATTCAAAATGCCAATTGGATCATGCCTCATGTTGAATAACCACTTTTTAAAGCCTCACAGTGACCAAAATTACCATTTGTAAAGACTTTTCTTCCTTCTCAGAAGATTCTATTTTGACTGATTTCGGGCAGAAAAATGACTCTAAACACACTTATTTTAGTTCAAAAAGTGATAATTCACATCCAACAGTCATTTACAGTCAAAAGATTAATCCTTAAAAAATCATTAAGAAATCACCATTCCCAACCATCTGGAGAAAGTTCGACAAATCCGGGTCCCCGTTTTTCATCAGAAAATTGATTTTTGGACTATACAAAAAATGATTCAAAATGTCAATTGGATCATGCCTCATGTTGAATAACCACTTTTTAAAGCCTCACAGTGACCAAAATTGCCATTTTTAAATACTTTTCTTCCTTCTCAGAAGATTCTATTTTGACAGATTTCGGGCAGAAAAATGACTCTAAACACACTTATTTTAGTTCCAAAAGTGATAATTCATATGCAATAGTTATTTACAGTCAAAAGATTAAACATAAAAAAATCACCATTCCCAACCATCTGGGGAAAGTTCGCCAGGTCCGGATCGTTTTTCATCGCAAAATTGATTTTTTGGACTATACAAGAAATGATTCAAAATGTCAATTGGATCATGTTGAATAACCACTTTTTAAAGCCTCACAGTGACCAAAATTCCCATTTTTACAGATTTTTCCTCCTACTCAGAAGTTTCTATTTTGATTGATTTTTGGAAGGAAAATTACTCTAAACACACTTATTTTAGTTCCAAAAGTGATAATTCACATGCAATAGTTATTTACAGTCAAATGAATAAACATTAAAAAAATCACCATTCCTGACCATCTCAAGAAAGTTCGACAGGTCCGGGGTCATCGTTTTTCATCAGAAAATTGATTTTTTGGACTGTACAAAAAATGATTCAAAATGTCAATTGGATGGTGCCTCATTTTGAATTATCACTTTTTACAGCCTCACATTGACCAAAATTGCCATTTTTACAGACTTTTCCTCCTACTCAGAAGTTTCGATTTTGACTGATTTCGGGCAGGAAAATTATTCTAAACACACTTATTTTAGTTCCAAAAGTGATAATTCACATGCAATAGCTATTTACAGTCAAAGGATTAAACATAAAAAATCACCATTCCTGACCATCTGGAGAAAGTTCGATAGGTCCGGGGTCATCATTTTTCATCAGAAAATTAATTTTTTTGTACTGTACAAAAAATGATTCAAAATGTTGATTGGATTGTGCCTCATGTTGAATAACCACTTTTTAAACCATCACAATGACCAGGTCCGGGGTCATCGTTTTTCATCAGAAAATTGATTTTTTGAACTATACAAAAAATGATTCAAAATGTCAATTGGATCATGCCTCATGTTGAATAACCACTTTTTAAAGCCTCACAGTGACCAAAATTGCCATTTTTAAAGACTTTTCTTCCTTCTCAGAAGATTCTATTTTGACCGATTTCGGGCAGAAAAATGACTCTAAACACACTTATTTTAGTTCCAAAAGTGATAATTCATATGCAATAGTTATTTACAGTCAAAAAATTAAACATTAAAAAATCACCATACCCAACCATCTGGAGAAAGATCGACAGGTCCGGGGTCATCGTTTTTCATCAGAAAATTGATTTTTTGAACTATACAAAAAATGATTCAAAATGTCAATTGGATCATACCTCATGTTGAATAACCACTTTTTAAAGCCTCACAGTAACCAAAATTGCCATTTTTAAAGACTTTTCTTCCTTTTCGGAAGATTCTATTTTGACCGATTTCGGGCAGAAAAATGACTCTAAACACACTTATTTTAGTTCCAAAAGTGATAATTCATATGCAATCGTTATTTACAGTCAAAAAATTAAACATTAAAAAATCACCATACCCAACCATCTGGAGAAAGATCGACAGGTCCGGGGTCATCGTTTTTCATCAGAAAATTGATTTTTTGGACGATACAAAAAATGATTCAAAATGTCAATTGGATCATGCCTCATGTTGAATAACCACTTTTTAAAGCCTCACAGTGACCAAAATTGCCATTTTTAAAGACTTTTCTTCCTTCTCAGAAGATTCTATTTTGACCGATTTCGGGCAGAAAAATGACTCTAAACACACTTATTTTAGTTCCAAAAGTGATAATTCATATGCAATAGTTATTTACAGTCAAAAGATGAAACATTAAAAAATCACCATTCCCAACCATCTGGAGAAAGTTCGAAGGTCCGGGGTGATCGTTTTTCATCAGAAAATTGATTTTTTGGACGATACAAAAAATGATTCAAAATGTCAATTGGATCATACCTCATGTTGAATAACCACTTTTTATAGCCTCACAGTAACCAAAATTGCCATTTTAAAAGACTTTTCTTCCTTCTCAGAAGATTCTATTTTGACCGATTTCGGGCAGAAAAATGACTCTAAACACACTTATTTTAGTTCAAAAAGTGATAATTCACATCCAACAGTCATTTACAGTCAAAAGATTAATCCTTAAAAAATCATTAAAAAATCACCATTCCCAACCATCTAGAGAAAGTTCGACAGGTCCGGGGTCATCGTTTATCATCAGAAAATTGATTTTTTGGACTGTACAAAAAATGATTCAAAATGTCAATTGGATCATGCCTCATGTTGAATAACCACTTTTTAAAGCCTCACAGTGACCAAAATTGCAATTTTTAAAGACTTTTCTTCCTTCTCAGAAGATTCTATTTTGACCGATTTCGGGCAGAAAAATGACTCTAAACATACTTATTTTAGTTCCAAAAGTGATAAACATTAAAAAATCAATATTCTTGACCATCTGGAGAAGGTTCGACAGGTCCGAGGTCATCGTTTTTCATCAGAAAATTGATTTTTTGAACTGTACAAAAAATTATTCAAAATGTCGATTGGATCGTGCCTCATGTTGAATAACCACTTTTTAAACCCTCACAGTGACCAAAATTCCCATTTTTACAGACTTTTCCTCCTACTCGGAAGCTTCTATGTTGACTGATTTTGGGCAGGAAAATTACTCTAAACACACTTATTTTAGTTCCAAAAGTGATAATTCACATGCAATATATTTACAGTCAAAATATGAAACATTGAAAAATCAATATTCCTGACCATCTGGAGAAGGTTCGACAGGTCCGAGGTCATCGTTTTTCATTAGAAAATAGATTTTTTAGACTGTACAACAAATGATTCAATATGTCAATTGCATCGTGCCTCATGTTGAATAACCACTCTTTGAACCCTCAAAGTGACCAAAATTGCCATTTTTACAGATTTTTCCTCCTACTCAGAAGCTTCTATTTTGACTGATTTTTGGAAGGAAAATTACTCTAAACACACTTATTTTTGTTCCAAAAGTGATAATTCACATGCAATAGTTATTTACAGTCAAATGAATAAACATTAAAAAATCACCATTCCTGACCATCTCAAGAAAGTTCGACAGGTCCGGGGTCATCGTTTTTCATCAGAAAATTGATTTTTTGGACTGTACAAAAAATGATTCAAAATGTCAATTGGATGGTGCCTCATTTTGAATTACCACTTTTTACAGCCTCACATTGACCAAAATTGCCATTTTTACAGACTTTTCCTCCTACTCAGAAGCTTCGATTTTGACTGATTTCGGGCAGGAAAATTATTCTAAACACACTTATTTTAGTTCCAAAAGTGATAATTCACATGCAATAGCTATTTACAGTCAAAGGATTAAACATAAAAAAATCACCATTCCTGACCATCTGGAGAAAGTTCGATAGGTCCGGGGTCATCATTTTTCATCAGAAAATTAATTTTTTTGTACTGTACAAACAATGATTCAAAATGTCAATTGCATCGTGCCTCATGTTGAATAACCACTCTTTGAACACTCAAAGTGACCAAAATTGCCATTTTTACAGATTTTTCCTCCTACTCAGAAGCTTCTATTTTGACAGATTTTTGGAAGGAAAATTACTCTAAACACACTTATTTTAGTTCCAAAAGTGATAATTCACATGCAATAGTTATTTACAGTCAAATGAATAAACATTAAAAAATCACCATTCCTGACCATCTCAAGAAAGTTCGACAGGTCCGGGGTCATCGTTTTTCATCAGAAAATTGATTTTTTGGACTGTACAAAAAATGATTCAAAATGTCAATTGGATGGTGCCTCATGATGAATAACTACTTTTTAAAGCCTCAAAGTGACCAAAATTGCAATTTTTCAAGACTTTTCTTCCTTCTCAGAAGATTCTGGGGCATATTAGCAAGACCCACGTTAAAATTATCGCCGTTTTAGCTGCAGGAAACTGCCGCTAAAACGGCGATAATGGGCTTGCTAATATGCGTTATGGAATTCCAATAAAAGCCCAGGTTAGATGTCCTGCACATCTAACCTGGGCTTCTATTGGAATTCTATAACGCATATTATCAAGCCCATTATCGCCGTTTTAGCGGCAGTTTCCTGCCGCTAAAACGGCGATAATTTTAACGTGGGTCTTGCTAATATGCCCCTCTATTTTGACCGATTCCGGGCAGAAAAATGACTCTAAACACACTTATTTTAGTTCCAAAAGTGATAATTCATTTGCAATAGTTATTTACAGTCAAAAGATTAAACATTAAAAAATCACCATTCCCAACCATCTGGAGAAAGTTTGACAGGTGCGGGGTGATCGTTTTTCATCAGAAAATGGATTTTTTGGACTATACAAAAAATGATTCAAAATATCAATTGGATCATGCCTCATGTTGAATAACCACTTTTTAAAGCCTCAAAGTGACCAAAATTCCCATTTTTAAAGACTTTTCTTCCTTCTCATAACATTCTATTTTGACCAATTTCGGGCAGAAAAATGATATAAACACACTTATTTTAGTTCAAAAAGTGATAATTCACATCCAACAGTCATTTACAGTCAAAAGATTAATCCATAAAAAATCATTAAAAAATCACCATTCCCAACCATCTGGAGAACGTCCGACAGGTCCGGGGTCATCGTTTTTCATCAGAAAATTGATTTTTTTGGACTATACAAAAAATGATTCATAATGTCAATTGGATCATGCCTCATGTTGAATAATAACTTTTTAAAGCCTCACAGTGACCAAAATTGCCATTTTTAAAGCCTTTTCTTCCTTCTCAGAAATTTCTATTTTGACCGATTTCGGGCAGAAAAATGACTCTAAACACACTTGTTTTAGTTCCAAAAGTGATAATTCATATGCAATAGTTATTTACAGTCAAAAGATTAAACATTAAAAAATCACCATTCCCAATTATCTAGAGAACGTTCGACAGGTCCGGGATCATCGTTTTTCAGCAGAAAATTGATTTTTTGGGCTATACAAAAAATGATTCAAAATGTCAATTGGATCATGCCTCATGTTGAATAACCACTTTTTAAAGCCTCACAGTTACCAAAATTGCATTTTTTAAAGACTTTTCTTCCTTCTCAGAAGATTCTATTTTGACCGATTTCGGGCAGAAAAATGACTCTAAACAGACTTATTTTAGTTCCAAAAGTGATAATTCATTTGCAATAGTTATTTACAGTCAAAAGATGAAACATTATAAAATCACCATTCCCAACCATCTGGAGAAAGTTCGACAGGTCCGGGGTCATCGTTTATAATCAGAAAATTGATTTTTTGGACTATACAAAAAATGATTCAAAATGTCAGTTGGATCATGCCTCATGTTGAATAACCACTTTTTAAAGCCTCACAGTGACCAAAATTCCCATTTTTAAAGACTTTTCTTCCTTCTCATAACATTCTATTTTGACCAATTTCGGGCAGAAAAATGACTATAAACACACTTATTTTAGTTCAAAAAGTGATAATTCACATCCAACAGTCATTTACAGTCAAAAGATTAATCCATAAAAAATCATTAAAAAATCACCATTCTTAACCATCTGGAGAACGTTCGACAGGTCCGGGGTCATCGTTTTTCATCAGAAAATTGATTTTTTGGACTATACAAAAAATGATTCAAAATGTCAATTGGATCATGCCTCATGTTGAATAATTACTTTTTAAAGCCTCACAGTGACCAAAATTGCCATTTTTAAAGACTTTTCTTCCTTCTCAGAAGATTCTATTTTGACCGATTTCGGGCAGAAAAATGACTGTAAACATACTTATTTTAGTTCCAAAAGTGATAATTCATATGCAATAGTTATTTACAGTCAAAAGATGAAACATTAAAAAATCACCATTCCCAACCATCTGGAGAAAGTTCGACAGGTCCGGGATCATCGTTTTTCATCAGAAAATGGATTTTTTGGACTATACAAAAAATTATTCAAAATGTCAATTGGATCATGCCTCATGTTGAATAACCACTTTTCAAAGCCTCTCAGTGACCAAAATTCCCATTTTTAAAGACTTTTCTTCCTTCTCAGAAGATTATATATTGACCGATTTCGGACAGAAAAATGACTCTAAACACACTTATTTTAGGTCCAAAAGTGATAATTCATATGCAATAGTTATTTACAGTCAAAAGATTAAACATTAAAAAATCACCATTCCCAACCATCTGGAAAACGTTTTTCATCAGAAAATTGATTTTTTGGGCTATACAAAAAATGATTCAAAATGTCAATTGCATCATGCCTCATGTTGAATAATCACTTTTTAAAGCCTCACAGTGACCAAAATTGCCATTTTTAAAGACTTTTCTTCCTTCTCAGAAGATTCTATTTTGACGGATTTCGGGCAGAAAAATGACTCTAAACACACTTATTTTAGTTCCAAAAGTGATAATTCATATGCAATAGTTATTTACAGTCAAAAGATTAAACATTAAAAAATCACCATACTCAACCATCTGGAGAAAGATCGACAGGTCCGGGGTCATCGTTTTTCATCAGAAAATTGATTTT